>CM035409.1:26082746-26312746 GCA_020310875.1 Ceratopteris richardii | reverse complement strand
CACACATGGTGCAAAAGAAAGATGCTTGGAAATCCCAAGTGGCACATTGATGAAGAGGCATAATCTGGTGACATTTCAATACTTCAATAGATGAAAATAATTCAAACATAGCCTCATATCCAATCATGCACAAATGAATGATTATGCATCGGTGGAACCTTAGTGTCTATATGCAAGCAATTGATAGTACATGGCTTTCTGTAATGAAAATTTAGATGCATGAGAAAAATTTCAATGGTGCATAGAAAAGATTTAAGGATTTTGATGAAGAGGATTTCCACTCATTTGAAGTTAGCTTGCTGTTGATATATTTTGGTAATGATGTGTGTGAACACACTTAGGACTGTTGGGGCATGTCTTCTCTCTTTAGGAGGTTCTTGCCTCCCCCCAACGGCTTGTATATACACCTGTAACCCTAATGGGTCACTTATCTTTGTACATTCAATTGGTAATTCATTCAATGTTATCTTGTGATCCAAGCTTCTTCTTCTTCCTTGTGCGGTTGGCATGCTTTCGCAGACCTTAAACTCCAACAATTTATATTAGAGCAAGAAGCCACCTCATCTAGGGCATTATCAACACCCCTCGCGTCACAATTGTTATCGCTAGTGTCCATGTGAAAGGCCAAAGGCTGTCAGACACTTGTGTATATGTTCCTTAATAAAACATATAATGTCAGCCACATACTGTAACTTTGACCACATTTGTGTGACCGAAGAAATCTATGTTCGTGGTCTGTGTATTGTGTGGTTCCTGTGTATTCTGTAGCCTCTTTGCGGAGTACTATGTGTGGTATATTGCGAGGATATTGTCGTGGATCTCTCGAGAAGGAGAGTCTATTGGCCTACCCACACAAGGCTTTCTCCAAGGCTTATGATTAAAGCAGCAACCAAGGCATAGGCCTTGGAATACCTTGTCATCCGAGTCACCGAAGTCATCATTGGCACCGTTGGCTCCATGCGAGGGAGGACCTCAATAATCAAGGAAGATGGAGGTTCCCGACACTTCCCGAGAGGTCGCCCATCCCAGTTTGTTCCCCTTGGAGCCTGCTTAACCGACAAGCTCTCTTGCCACTAAGCTACACTCTTGTGGTGTCTGAAGAAGTGGAAAGACGAAGGTTAACATTACCATGAACATGTTTTGGTCCCTCAAAGCTTCATTATTTGATTTCAAAGCCTATTTTGAAGCATTTTTTGGGGTGATTTTTGGAGTCGTTTTGGGATACTTTTGCGCATAGTTCTCATTATGCAGGTTCAAGAACATCATGAAGAGTGCTATTTTGTACTTTTTTGATAGAAAATATTCATCTTTGGGGCTATGTTTTCAGCCACAATAGTAAACCTACAATTTCTTGAAACATTTTCAGTTGTGGTAGGAGTAGGTATCACAAATTTATACAGGTTTTTGATCTAAAGAACATAGTTAACAAACACTTGTAGGGGTTGTTGGCTAGTGTTTGGGCTATGAATTCAACCTTTCAGTGCCATTTTATTGCATTTATTGAGCACATATACACTATGTATGCTTCTATGGATACTGCTTATGTATGCCCATGTGGTCATTGATATAGTGGTTACATTTTTTTGTGTAAAGCCTTTTACGTTTGATAAAGGGGGTCGTGGTGAGGTTTTCTTAACTAGGAGACACCCAAATGTTGGGGTCTCGTCGGTGATGCAGGTGGAAGACTTACCCAATCTCGCCATAGGATATGTATGATAGTTGTTCATATGTGCTCGATAAGCTTAGTTGGCTTCTTTTGGGTAATTGATCTTATGCCGTGGAGTCACTGATTCACTATGCAGATTAACATGTCAGTAGTTGAAGTTTTATGAGATTTTGACACTAGTAATATGCTCATTTTGTGGAGGATACTCTGGTAATTTTTTTCTAGAATTCTTTGGTTTTGCCAACTATAGTGGTCGATTTAATCCTTGATAAAATTATTGGTGTGAGCACATTTATTCCCACATACTCCTTTTGGTTGGTCATTACAATTCATTAATTTAGTTTTTTGGGAAGACTTTGCTAATTTTTTTCTTATAATTTGACGCTTGGTCGTCCCTTTTTTTTGAGCTTTATTGGTGTTTAGAATATTCTAGCTCCATTGTCATTCTATTTAGTTCTCTATCATCATGGAATCAAAGGTCTCAAGCATGTTTGGTGGATCAGGGTCTAGTGCCAATTTTTCAAGGAGGAGCGATAACTTGCATCGCAAAGACCATTTTTAGATCCAAAAATTTGATGGCACAAACATTGCTCTATGGAAGAATCAGATTAAGGAAGTGTTGATTCAGAGGAGGCAATGGAAGCCAATAAATGGGATCTTAAAGAAGCCTGCTCACATGGATGAAGATTGGATGAAATGGCCAGGTCTACCATTTGATTGCACATGGTAGATAATGTTTACTTTATAGTATTGGACTGTGAAAGTGTAGAGAAGCTTTAGAAGAAGTTATGCAATACATATGAAAAAGAAATGACATCAAATAAAGTATATTTGATGAGAAATATATATGATCTTTGCATGAAGGACACAGACAATGTTGTTGCTCATCCAAATGAGTTTGATGCTATATTCTCCAAGTTAAAGGCTCAAAAAATGGACATGGATAATGAAATGAAAGCAGTCTTGTTGTTATGCACCTTGCCATTATCATGGGATACATTTTTGCACTGCTATTAGCAATAGTGTACCTGGTGGTAAAATGGTCTATGATGATATATGTGGAGCACTCTTGAGTGAGGAGATTCGAAGAAAATCTATTGTTGGTACTCAGAGCAGAGATGCATATAATGTTCGTGATTCTTACCAACAAAAGAATAAGCAATGTGACAGGAGCAAGAACAAGGAAAAGAATGGTCAATGAAATAAGAGTAGATATAAATCATGGAAGTGGGATATCAAATGCCATTATTGTCATAAGAATGGACACATGAAGAAAGACTGCTATGCATTAGATAATGCTAAAGGTAAAGGGAAAAATATTGATGGTCATGTTAAACAACTACCTGTACCATCTACTTTGACTGTGAAGATTGAAGAAATCAATGCTAATTTTGATGATGTTGATGTTTTGGCACTTGACAGTACTGTGCCTATTGAGGCGCTTATAGCTGATTCTCTTTCCCACACATGGCTGCTAGATTCTGGTGCTTCTTTCCATGTGATACCACATAGAGTGTGGTTCTCTACTTATGTAGCAAAGTCTCTTGGTACTGTGAGACTTGGTGATTCTTATCAGTGTAACATTGTTAGGATTGGAGATGTGCTTGTGTAGTTCATTGATGGTTCAAGATTTACAATGCATAATGTATGCCATGTACCTCAATTATCACGTAGTTTGATGTGAGTTGTTCAACTTGATGACCTTGGTTACAAGGTGGTCTTCTATGCTCAGTCCTTTCACATAGCAAAGGCAAGTATGGTTATTGCAAAAGGAAGCAAAGTTGGCTCACTTTATCCTTTATTTGTGTCATAAAAAGAACACATTAGTTGTTACTGAATAGCCTATGGCTTGTATTTGGCTTGGCTGTTTGGGCCATATATCACATAGCCGAATGGAAAATCTTTCTCGTTCTAGCTACTTATGTGCATTATGTTTCTCTAATTTTTCATTTTGTGAGTATTGTCAATTTGGAAATCAAACTAGGAATGTGCACAAGATGCACATTGACTCTTCAATTCAACCTTTAGATCTTGTTCACACAGATGTGTGTGGTCCTATGCCCATAAGGTCATTAGGTGGTTCTCTTTACTTTATCACTTTCATAGATGATGCTACTAGAAACATCTAGGTATATCCTATCAAAGTAAAGGATGAGGTATTCCCTACTTTCAAAAAATGGCTTGCTTTAGTTGAGACTAAAAAAGGAACTAAGCTTAAGGCTTTATGTTTAGATAATAGGGGTGAGTATACCTCACATGCATTCAACCTTTTCTGTCAGTCTAGAGGAATTTGTAGAGATTTTACAAATCCTTATACCCCAATACAAAATGGTGTAGCTTAAAGGATGAATATATTTATTCAAGATAGAGTAGTTTTTGTGTTGCATCATGCAAACCTTTCACAAGGCTTTTGGGCAGAAGTAGTATTAACTTCAGTTCATGTGATTAACCTTTCACCTAGTATTGCCAAAGGTTTGAAAGTGGCACAAGAGTTATGAACAGGGAAGCCACCATATTATAATAATCTTTGATTTTTTGGGTGTGAAGCATATGTTCATATACCCAAGAACCTTAGACAAAAAGCCGAATCATAAGTCAAAGAAATGCATTTTTCTTGGATATGATCGAGAAGGCCGACTTGGATATCACTTATGGGATCTTGAAACGTCGTGAGTGATCAGAAGTAGTGATGTTATTTTCAACAAGTCTAACATCCATAAACAACCCATTAAGGAGGTTGAAGTGAGAAGACTAGTGTTTGAAGATATTAGTCCTCTAGTTATCATGCATAAAAATGTTGCACATAGGGATGTTCAAGAGAATGTCCGATCAGATTCATTTGCAAATGTTGCACTTCTGCAACCATTGAGACACTCTGCACATGTCTCACATCCACCTCATAGATATGTTCTAGGTTTGGATTTTGTTATGTTAACAAATGCTAGTGAGCCTTATTACTACAAAGAGGCTATGCATACAGAGGATCATGTCAAGTGGGAGCGTGCCATGAATAGTGAGTTGGATTCTATTCATATGAATGGTACTTGGGATTTAAAACCTTTGCCAAAGGGCTGGAAAGCTTTACCATGTTAATGGGTATATAAATTGAAATTCACATTAGATAGTGCTTATCAAAAGTATAAAGCATGACTTGTTGCAAAGGGTTTTAAGCAAAAACATGGTGTTGATTTCGAGGAAATCTTCTCTCCAGGGGTGAAGATGACTACCCTTCAAATGTTGCTTGGATTCATTGCAATGGACTTAGAACTAGTCCAAATGGATGTGAAAACTGCTTTCTTGCATGGAGATCTTACAGATGGGATCTATGTGGAACAACTAGAGGGTTATGTAGTTCTTGGTAAAGAAAGTCTAGTTTGTAAGCTGAAGAAGAGCTTATACCGATTAAACAATCCCCTATACAATGGTACCAAAATTTTGATGATTTTACAAAGTCTCAAGGCTATTCTCGAAGCAATGAGGATCATTGTCTCTACACAAAGTGATGATTAGATGGCGGCTTGATAATCATGTTGATAATATGTTGATTGCTAGGAAGTCCTCTTATGACTTGTCAATTCTCAAAATAAAGTTGAGTCAGACATTTGATATGAAGGATTTGGGGGATGCCAAACATATTATTGGCATGCGCATTACTCGTGATAGGATTAAAAGATGCATATACTTGTCTCAAAGTGAGTACATATCCAAACTTCTTCATAGGTTCCATGTGTAGGGTGGAAAGGCATTGAGTACACCTCTACCCACATATATGAAATTGAGCAAGGATGATTGCCCCAAATCAGATGAAGAAAAGGAATTCATGATAGAAATTCCTTACGAGTCTGATGTTGGTAGTCTAATGTATGCTATGGCAACTAGGAGACTAGACATTGCATTTATAGTGGGAGTTGTGAGCAGATATATGTCGAATCCTGGCAAGGAGCATTGGGTAGTGATCAAGATGATTTTGAGATACCTGAGTGGCACTAAGGAAAAGTGTCTATGCTTGGGTAGAGGGAAAACATCCACAACTGGTTACACAGATTTTGATTATGCTAGTTGTGTACATAGTCATAAGTCTACATTAGGGTACATTTTTCATTTTGCTGGAGGTGCTATATCTTGGAGATCTCATCTTCAAGAATGTACAATCGTTTCCATTACAGAAGCAGGGTATGTTGTAGCAAGTGAGGCATGTAAGGAAGCATTGTGGCTTTATCCTCTTGCTTGTGATATGGGTCTACCTCAACATGTACCTCATTTACTTAGTGGTACTCATAGTGCCATTGCATTGGCTAAGAATCCGGTCTATCATGCAAAGACCAAGCACATTAAGGTGAGGTATCACTTCATTATAGAGTGCTTAGCCATTGAACACATTATTCTTGAGAAGTTTCATACTCAAGATAATGCTACAGATGGTTTGACTAAAGCTCTACCATAGGATAGCTTTTGACACCATTGGCACTTGATGGGGGTTACTTGATTCATGAACTTACACAATTACTTCTATACTGTGTAACATGCCCATGAGGTGGGATGTATAGTTTGCATACTTACACTCAAATACTCTTTATTATTCCTGATTTTTCTCCCATAGTCACTTTGGCCATGTTGGCCTTTAGTGGGAGATTGTTATCGTTAGTGCCCATGTGAAAGGCCAAATGGCTGTCGGACACGTGTATATGTTCCTTAATAAAACATATAGTGGGCTAGTTAGCGACATACTCTAATTTTGACTCATTTGTGTGAGCTAAGAAATCTGTGTTCATGGTCTGTGCATTATGTGGTCCCTATGTATTCTATAGCCTCGTTGTAGATTATTGCGTGTGGTGTCCGAAGCTTGGTTTTCCACCATGAGGATATCACCATGGAGCTCTCAAGAAGGAGAGTCCTGTGGTGCATCACCGTCAAAATACTGCAACAATCTTAGAATTGCAACATACTCAAGGTGATTAGGAGTTCAAAACAACTTTGCCTTATGGCATCCAAATTTTGATATGAGATCATTTCGGCCTCTGAATGCAGTAAAATAGTGCTTGTGCATGCAATTTTGTCCTTTTATGCCAAACATATATAGGTTTCAATTTACTAGTACAAGCAGCTCAAGCAAGTGGCCATGGCTGAAAGTAATGATGTATTCCGTATGTTGGTTGTTGAGGACAAGTTAGATGGCATATATGATGCATCATGTACTGGTAGCAAAAGGGTTATAGAATATTAAGTAGGGTATTGAAAAACGCCCTACTACACCTGTGAATAAAGTGATTGAAGGTGATGCAAATGGTGTTGAAGATGATGATCTTCATATTCATGTTCGTGTTGCAGTTCTTGTTGCACCTACTGCAAAGAAACTTTGTTGAAATGGAAGAGATGCTCAGCCACATGCATTGATTGCCTTGTCTATCAAATCTGCCATTATCCCTCTCATTCACACTTGCAAGACAATACAGGATGCTTGGAATACACTTACAACCATATACCAGGCAAGAAATGAGGCTTGTTTTCCTTATGTCTAAAACCAATTTGGAGAGTGGGCATATGAATGAAGGAGATTTTATGGATAGTTTTTTGACAAAGATCAAAGATTTGAAGGAGCAATTGATCTCTATGGATGAAGTCTCGCAAGATAGTTTATTTGTGCAGAATGTTCTTAATGGTCGTCTAGATTCATATAAGAGTTTTTCTTCTACTCTTACATTGTTGGTGAAAGGAAATCCAAATGCCTTAAAATTTGAGGAGTTAGTCTCTATTTTGTTGAAGGAGGACCAATTTAGGAAGAACAGGTCCATTATGCGTGTTGCAGTTCAGGCTTTCTTAGCTAGTCAAAAGGGCAAGGGTAAACGGAACTCATCTAATAACTAGTAGAAATTTGCTAAGGCTTCATAGTAGAAGAAGGAAGACAAAGATGAGAATAAAACAAAAAAGTAGAAACAATTTTTAAAACACTAAAAGGAAATGATCATGTCATAAAAAGTTGTCCAAAAGTAGCTGCAAAAGAGGCAAAGAAGAAGGAGGCAGGAATGGTTGTTGCAGAGGCCTCTAGACCTAAAACAAAGTCTAGTAATCTTATATAGAATGAAGAATGGGTGTTTACTAGTGTATGTAGCTATGACCTTTCTTCTCATGAGCAATGTATGTCTGCAGTAGACTCAGATATTTGATACTTTGATAGTGGGACAACCAAACATATTACCATGTAGCATAGTTTCTTTAGTTCAATTGAGCTTGCCCTATAGGGAATACTACCACATGCAATAACAACTCCTCTTATCCTATAAAAGGATTTGGTAAGATCATTTTGAATACTACTAATGGTAGTTCTTTCACATTGTCAGATGCTTTATATGCGCCATGGATCAAGAAAAATCTGTTGTCAATTTCAACATTAGCCAAGATTGGCTTGGTGCTCAAATTTATTGATGGTAGGTGTACAATTTATGATTTGTAAAATGGTGATATTATTATTGCTTCTAGCATTTTATGTGGTGTTCTATATAAGCTCATCCTCTCTGCCCAAACTTGAGGCACCTTAAAAACATGTTTGTTGTAAGGATCTAAACTCACAACCTCTTGGTTAGGAATGTGATGGGCTAACCACTTGCCCCAAAAGCCATGGTTGAGGATTAATTCCTAATCCTCTCTCTTAGGGTGTGATTCAACCATCTCCTATCTATCAAGGGTGTGGTTCAACCATCTCCTTCCTATCACTTTATTACGTTCTTCCCCCCTTAGTTAATCATTGTCCTCAATGATCTGCTCTTGTATCCCTCTAGCCTCAGTGATCAGCCCCTTGAACTCCCTAGGTACCCTTGAATTGATGTCCGCAACCTTGCACGATTTCTTGAACCTTGTTCGCAACCTTGGTCTCTTGAACCTTGTTCTCAACCTTAGTATCTTGAACCTTGTTCTCACCCATGTTCAATATTTTGGACACTCAAACAAGTGCCACCCAAGGTTTCCCAAGGACTTCAAACTTCCAAGAAAGCTCATTAGATTTAGAAAGTTCATTTGGAGAGCTTTCCAACGGTATCTTATATGCCTCAATCTGACCTACAGATTGAGAGATACACTTGAATCTTTGTTGGGTCCAATTCTCAAAGCGCCGCATGATAGAGTGCCCAAGCGCCTTTTTTAGAGGCCATTGGGTCATTCCACCTTGGCAAGCCTACTTCCTAGGCTCTGATACCATTGTAAGGAATTGAACTCACAACCTCTTGGTTAGGAATGTGATGGGCTAACCACTTGCCCCAAAAGCCATGGTTGAGGATTACTTCCTAATCCTCTCTCTTAGGGTATCTCCTTCCTATCACTTTATTAAATTTGTGAAGGATAAATCTTGGGAAAAGTTTAGCATTCTTCCTTTCCTAAAGATGGTTCAGTTTGAGCTACTAATAAATTGCAGCTTGTTCATAGTGATGTGTTTGGTCCTATGCATACACCTTGTTTGGGGAACTACCTTTAGTTCGTGAATTTTATTCATGATTTTTACAGGCATGCATGGGTGTATCCATTACAAGCGAATTTTGAAGTGTTTATGTGCTTCAAACAATTTCTGGTTATGGCTGAAAATATGTCAACATGTATATCGGGCACCTTTGTTTTGATCAAGAGCAGAGTACATGCCTTCTGATTTTAATGAGTGTATAGTGCCATATACACCTCAATAAAATGGAGTTGCAAAAATAAAGAATAGTTCTCTCATGCTGATGGCGAGGTGTATGGTCAAAAGTCAAGCTTTACCACATAGCTTGTGGCTTGAAGCTGTTATGTCTGCAACATATGTACTTAACAAGTGTCCCACCAAAGCACTACAACCTATCACTCCATATGAGGCTTGGTGTGGTTGCAAGCCATCTATTGCTCATCTATGTATCTTTGGTTGTTTGGCATATGCATTAGCGCGTGAACAACAATGCAAGAAATAGGATGATAGAGTAGTGAAATTTATTTTTGTTGAGTTATGAAAGCAATGGATATCATCTGTATCATCCATAGAAAAAATGCATTTTGGTAGACATGATGTTATTTTTGTGGAAGATGCATTTCAACCATTACTTTCATGTACTAAGGAGACATCAGTTAGCTCCAAAGATGTGTATGACACTTTGCTTGCTCTTTTTATAGGTGGATAGTCAAGTGTTGGTCCAAATGAGGCAATTTATCAGCTTTTATAGGTTCCTCATGATAATGCATATCATTCCATTTCTGATTCACATTTACATGATGCACTTGTTGATGCGAGTGTTAATACAGAGAAGGCAAAAATTACACCTAAATGGTTGGTGTAGACTTTGAGAGATAGCAAATTAGATGCACCTCTATCATATCGTACTCGTTCAAGCTCTCATAGTGTTTCCTTTGCATCAGATTGCTATGCCATGACTAGCTGTAGTCTTTGTGATGAGAAGGAGCTTATTTCTTTTGATGAAGCACAAAATTCAGAAAGTTGGATGGCTTCTATGCGATCAAAATATGATGCTATTATGAAGAATGTATTTGATCTTTATGTGATTTTCCTCCAAGCAAAAAGGCCATTGACACTAAATGGGTATACAAGCTAAAACATAAGCCTGATGGAATAGTTGTCAGTTATAAAGCTAGGCTAGTTGCAAAATGTTATGCTCAAGAGAGAGCCATTGGATTCAAACCTTTTCACCCATGCACATGTTGAATGACCACTATTCGTAGCATCTGTGCACTTGCAGTTGACCATGGTTTGAATATACACTGGTTGTAGAAAGGGCATTAGAACAAAGTGTGTAGGTTGAAAAAGGCATGATATGGTTTGAAGCAAGCACCAGATGCTTGGTATGAAAAAATACATACCTACTTGATTACACATGGTTTTTTGAACACTCCAACTTAGAGCACCTTAGATTCTGACCATTGTTGTGTACGTTGATGACATACTACACAGTAGTGTAAATGAGAAGCACATTGTTAAATTTAAGTCTAATTTGCATGCTCTTTTGAAATGTCATATTTGGGGCATTTGCATCATTATTTGGGCATTCAATTTATGCAAGTTGATGGCAGAATAGCTATTTCATACAAAATATATAAACACATTATTGCAACATTTTGGCCTTGAAGATTGCAAACCTATTTCCATTCCTATGGAAATAGGTTTATGGTTAAGTCTTCATGATGCTAGAGATGTATTTGATGTTGTTCTCTATCAGCAGGCTGTTGGATGCTTGATTTACTTATGCATAACTTGGCTTGATATTTAGTTTTTCGTCTCTCAGATGAGTCGCTACTTGAGTGGTACCCAACCACTTGGATTTTTTTATCCCAAGGGGGGATCAATATCGCCACATTTACATCCTTTTCTAACTCAAAATAGGCAAGTTTCTATGACACTCATGTGTCCACTAGTGGTTTTTGCTTCATGCTTGGTAGCTCATGCATGTCTTGCTTAAGAAAGAATGAACCTATTATGGCCATTTCTAGTGGTGAGGCTGAGCATAGGGAAACTTTCACAACTCCTATTGAGTGTGTATGGCTCATATGCCTTTTGGCTAATTTGGGTGTTTGTCAATCTTTTTCCACTACCATCTTCACTGACAGTCAGAGCGCATTGGCAGTAACAAGGAACCCTTTGTTCCATGCTCTCACAAAGCACATTGAGGTGCATTTTCATTATGTCAGGGAGAGGTTCTCTACTGGAGAGATCAATTTGGCATATGTGTCACACGTGATAACATTATAGACCTTTTCACAATGGCTCTACGTAGGGAGAAGTTTGAAGCTTTTCGCAAAACTTTGAGCTTACTTCCTTTTGTGGATTGATCTCTTTCCACATAACTTTGCACTTCCTTATACATGATTGCAATCTCCTTGTTCATCACATCATTCCTAGGGGGATTTGTTGATATATTTCGGTAGTGATGTGTGTGAACACACGTAGGACTACTAGGGCACTTTCTCCCTCTTTAGGAGGTTTTTTTCCTCTCGGCTTGTATATATGCCTATAGCCCTAATGTTTGTACATTCACTTGGCAATTCATTCAGTGTTGTGTTGTGCTCCAAGCTTCTTCTTCTTCCTTGTGCTATTTGCGTGCTTCCGTAGACCTCAAACTCCAACACTTTCTTCTTCATGAGACATGTGACAAGCTTGATTCCTATCAAATAACACAAGACCATACTCTCAAGATTAGATAACACACAATTATCATGATGAATGATGTAAAAGAAAACATACTTTAATCATCATTTTAAAAGGAAAGAAATAGAACATTGGAGATCCCTCTTTTCTTTATGGTTTTTCCTAAAACAAAGCATAGCACATCTTTGAGCTTTTTATAAGAAAAATAATTTAAATGAAAGAATATTTTGATTTCAAGAATGAAACTCAATGAAAATTAAGGATTTTTCAAATTTCAAAATGTTTTTGTTATTTTATAATTTTTATTTTGCAAAAAAAGCATTAAATTTCTATGTGAGGAATCCATGAAAGAACTTATTTAATAAGAAACCCAATGAATTGTTGAAAAGCATTCTGCCATTGAAATTTCTTGCAACTATCATATCTTACCCCTCCTTGGAAGATCCATGAAACCATTTCTCTAAAGTCCTTCCACATCGTTTTAATATTCTTCCACCACTTCATGTGAGATTAATGCATCTTTTACACACACTTTTCTTTAAAAAAGACATGAGTTTCCTCAGCTTCAAGATTTTCAAAGAGCTTTAGTTCATCATTAAATTCTTCATTTACATTTTCATAATGAATTCTTTGATGGTTCTCATCGCATATGCATGATTGTCTTTTGATAAAATTCATTAAAAGTATGCATACATATATATTGTTTCTACACCACAAGCACGTATCCTTTTTTACCTTTCGATTATATTCCTTATGCATGCCATCAAAGTCAAATATATTTCTTTGAAAATTTTCACAATCATAGTTCTAAAAATTAAAAACAACTTTAATTCTATTTACATAGAAAAGAGTTTGATTAGGACAAAGAGATTTAACAATAAATTCACTCAACTTATCTTTACCACTTTCCTCCATGTGGTTAGTGGAAAGATCCTCATTTCCACCATCTCCTTCATGGATAATGGTAGACTCATACTCATCAAGAGACTCAAATGTGCTCAAACCATAATCATCCCCATCATCTTCTTCTTTCTTAATGTTCATAGAATCAAACAAAAGACAATAATTTTTAGTAGTTTTCTCATATTATTTTTAATGCAAGAAATCATTGAATTTTTGTTAGATTGATCATTACAATGATTACACTTGGACTCTTCAATCAATGTAGTTGCTGTTGGTGCAAATGATCAAGAATACATATTTGGCTTATCATGGAAGACAATGTATGCAATTATCACTTGATGAATCATGGGAACCTTGGTTTGTAACCACTTGATCATTTACTATTGTAAAAGATTAAATCTTTGAAGAATCTTGTAAAAGCCTATATCTTGTGGAGTTAGGAAGAATATTAGCTACGAGTTCATTTGAGAGAATAACTCCTAAATCAATGGAGTCACTTTTAGTTGGAGCCAAGTTTGAATTCAAATTCAAAACTTAGAAGAAAAATCTTATAAAAACCCACTTGGTTATTAGCCACCGAAGAGGTCGACCAAGAGAAGGGAGCATAGCTCTTTGGTTTGAGTTGAAAAAGTCGACTCGTATTCCCCTTCATATATAGAATGAACTTGCTGGGATAATATGCACGCACGCATTTGTTGAAGTACATCTATACAGAGAATAAGAAAATCGATTTTCTTTTTCCTACCATGGCTATAAGTTCATCTATTTAGTCAAATTAGACTACCCTCTTCCACTCTTTTGGCTCTAACTTTGGCATACAACCTCCAATTTTGGAGATTTTTGTTGCTATGGTTAGCTCTCTCAAAGCTCTTTCTAGAGAGTTGTTGTCTGCCATACTTTGGCTTCAAAGCTCTTTCTAGAGAGTTGTTGTCTGCCATACTTTGGCTTCAATCTCAGTTATTTGGAGAACTTAGAGTTTGCTTCTTCACCTTCAACAATCCTCTTTTGAGCATCTTTTTGAAGCACAATCTATTGGGAGAGACTTGCAAAGCTATTGTGACAAAGGGTGGACCATCTTCAATACCTACACACACCTGCAAATTACTTTTTGAACCTCTAGATAAGTCTCTTTTCAATCTATATGCATTGTCTCTCTCTCTTTTTGCATCATATTGCATGTAGAACATGCAATTTTTGCATAGTACCTAGACTATATTCATAGTTTAGACATGAGTTCGTATTGTGCGGGGCATGTATTCATGTTTGCAGGGACAGGTAAGTATTTTTCTTGCAGGTTAGCGAGGAGAAAAATATAATTTGTCAGGGTATGTAATCCCCTTTTGGTCTACTTGTAGTTATATTGTGCTTGTCGGCATTGCAAAAATTCTCAGGGTGTGTAATTCCCTTCCGGTCTATTTGTAGATAGATTGTGTCTGTCGGCACTGTTATCACAAAAATTGCTTGTCGTAATTTTTCCAGTTCTCAAAATTGCATCATTATGCTATCGAAATTTTTAGAAAATTAGTATGCATATGCATTCAAGCATATAGAACATACTAAAAGTTTCTTATTTCATTGAGCAAAGGCTTGTAAATTATGTAGTTTTTGCTGTCACTTACTTGTTTTGAATATACGTAGAATACTAAAACTATATAATGATCAAGATGAATGATTAATAGCAGTAGCTGTTATATTTGGTAAAATAGATTTTACAAGTGGCTACCATCAGATTAGAGTAAGAGATCATGATCTACATAAGACTCAGTTGATCCAGAGAAGGCTCAGTTGTTTCTTCCGAGGATAGAGTATCTACCGATGGGGTTTAGATAGATCCCAAGAAGGTCTAAGTTATATTATCTTGGCCTACTCCTCAGGATGAGGGGTAGTTACGATCATTTTTAAGATTTTTTGGATTTTATTGAAAATTCATTTCTTCATATCCATCGATAGCAGTGCCTATGATGAACTTGCTTCAAAGCAAAGTTACGTTTTTCATGGAAGCAAGAGCAGTAAGATAGTTTTGATACTTTGAAACAAATTGTTTCAGAGGCTCCTATACTCAAAGTAATAGATCCACAGAAACTCTTTGAGTTAGAGACAAATGCTAGTGGCATAAGCCATAGGGACATTTTTGAGCCAAGATGGTAGGCGAGTGCATGAACAAGAGTTGTATGCAATGGTGTATGCACTTAAAGTCTAGAGACACTATCTTTATGGTGTAGACTTTAAGGTATCCACAAATCACCATACACTAAGTATTTTTGGTAGTCAGCCAGATCTTCGAGGCAGACAGGCTCATTGGGCTGAGCTCATACACGAGTTTCACATGGAAATCTTGTATAGATGACCAAAGAGAATATAGTTGTTGATGCATTATCATGGATAATGTATCAAATGAGCTTTACAGTCCTAGAAAGCTCATTGCTTCAAGAGATGAAGGAAGCACACATGGAAGATCCACATTCAAGCCATCAGTGATGACTCTATTATAGGAGACGAGACAGTTCGAACTGTTTCTACCCCTAGCAGAGCGAACAAGTTCATTTTGTATTCCAGTTTCTCATAGGAGAATAGAATAGTTAAACAAAAAGGAAAGGTTTGCATACCATATTTGTTATCAAGAGCTTGCTCACATGCACATAGAGGTTACGAATGCAGAAAACACATAGAAAAATAGAGACGCCAAGAGACGAGTCCAAACGAAGTATTCAGTGCAATCTCCCCCCATGCACTTTGTTTCGACAGTCCACAGAGTGCATGTATTTATAGGAATTTTTTATTACGTCGAAAAGAGTAGTTACATGAGAGCGGCTTCGAAAAGCATGCGTGAAAGTAAAAGTTGGTGACTTTTATAGAAAGCCTTTGCTTTTAATATCAAAAATTGTGGTCTACAATGACCCTTATTCTAACCACTTCTTTTCTAACTATTTCTAACAATAGAACCTTCTACACGGATTTATTTACAAACTAAATTATAAACTGGATTTATTGATGTCCGCCCTAAAGTCGGATTATTGATGTCCGCCCTTTCACACTTTCATGCCCTCACGAACCTTCAGGTTCTATATCAAAAACACCAAGACACATTAATATATTAATAAATTAACACTCCAAAAATGCATTGTTCAACATATTCCATAATTTATAACATGCCCTTCAGTTGAAAAAGAAATTGATCTCTGTTGATAAAATAGAATAAACGTGGATGGTCAGTCACATGTTCCATCACTGAATGAAAATAAGCATGTTCCATGTAAAAAAAAAACATGATCATAATGAGGTGTTAATTGTGTTTTATGTATCCATTGACATTCTTCTATAGAGTGATTTTTGTACTTAACTAAATATCGATGATATTGAGTACCTGTGCGCATAGTAGTGACATCATGATCAATTATTTTCTCAGGAACCAAGATTTCAGATTGTTCTTCAATCAAAGGAGGGTCATCAAGAAGTGGAGTGAGTGGTAAAATTCCTTAAAATGGTTTAAGTAAACTAATATGAAAAGAGTTATGTATATTCCAATGAGAGGGTATATCTAATCTAAATAAATTATCATTAATTTTTTGTATAATGTGAAACAGTCCATAATAGCGTGGTGCAAGTTTAATTTTAGGATGCTGCAAAATATTTTTGAGACATCTTTTAATGATATGCAACCACACAAGATCATTTTCCTTGAATTCCTTAGCTAATCGTTTTGTATTGATATTACGTGTGTAGTGCTCTTGATTGTTCCTAATGTGCTCATGAACATCATGAAGTATAGAAATGTGACCTTGAGCAATAGAATCAGCCATCGGAATGTCGGTTTGGGTGAGTGACATGGGAGTGGGAAGCTTTTTACCATAAAAATTTTCAAAAGGTGCACGGCAAGTAGTCGTGTGTGTGGTGTTATTGTAAGCAAATTGAAGCAATGGCAACTTTTCATCCTAGTTGGTGGGACTATGTAATGAATAACAACGCAATAAATCAAGAATAGTACTATTTGTCGCCTCACTTTGTCCATTACTTTTGGGATGAAATGCATAGCTAAAATCTATTTTAGAACCAAAATGTTGAAATAAGGCAACCCAAAAATGATTACAAAATCTAATATCACGATCAGTTAACATTACTTTAGGAAATCCATGATGTGGAAAAATGCATTTAATGAATAATTTTGTAGCCTGAGGTGCAGATAAAGTTTTCCTACATGGAATGA
Organism: Ceratopteris richardii; assembly: GCA_020310875.1. NCBI lineage: Eukaryota > Viridiplantae > Streptophyta > Polypodiopsida > Polypodiales > Pteridaceae > Ceratopteris > Ceratopteris richardii. The sequence goes on along the minus strand of CM035409.1, from coordinate 26,295,862 downwards.
AATATGCATATTTAATAAACCTATCAAATATTGTCCAAATCATATCACTATGTGATGAAGTGATGGGAAGACCTGTGATAAAATCCATAGAAATCTATTCCCATGGTTTGTTCGGAATGGGAAGTGGCATTAATAATCCAAATGGTTTACCATGATGATGTTTTATACGCTGGCATACAATGCATTGAGAAACATAATGTGCAATATCTTTTTCCATGTGTGGCCAAAAGAAAAAATCTTTGCAGGCAGAAATGGTGCTTTGTATGCCTCTATGAACCATGTAAGATGGTTCATGAATTTCTTTGATGACAAAATCTTTAAAAGCTTGAGTTATGCATAATCTATGTTGAAAATAAAGAAAACCATTATGAAATGTATAATGTTCATCAGATAAAGATGCACCATTGTTGAAGTCATGCCATGCACGTGAGAAATACAAATCAGATGCATAAGTGGAAACCATTTCTTGAAAAGAATGAATTTTGATGGCAGAAATATTATGCAAAACAACAAAATGTGAAGGAAATCGACTAAGAGCATCAGCTACAACATTAGCTTTACCAGGTTGATATTGGATCATGGGTTGGAAATTTTGAATGAATGATGCCCATTTAAGATGCCGATCAAAGATTAAGGGCTGATTTAATAAATGCTTAATAGCCTGTTGATCAGTTTTGATTAAGACCTCATAGCCCATAAGATAGTGTTTCCAAATTCACAAAGCATGCACAACCGCTAACAATTCTTTATCATATGTACTATAATTCTTTTATGAGGGCTTAAGCTTCCTACTCTCAAAGGCATTGGGATGATCATTTTGCATTAAAATAGCACCTATCCCTGAACCACTAGCATCAGTAACAACATGAAAGGGTTGTGAAAAATTAGGTAATTGTAAAACAGGTGCATGTTTGAGTTTTTCAAAGGATTGTTTTTGGGTAAATCCCCATGCAAATTTTATTTTCTTTTTCAATAACAAGGTAAGGGGCAATGCTAAGAAGAAAAATTTCGAACAAACTTCCTATAAAAACTAGCCAACCCAAGAAAAGAACAAACATCATTGATTGATTGTGGTGTAGGCCATTCTACTATAACTTTAATCTTTTTTGGATCCACATGCACACCTTCACTTGAAATAATATGTCCTAGATATTCTAGCTTACGTTGAAAGAATAACTCTTTTTAGGATTAGCGTAAAGTGTGTTCTCTCATAGTAAATGAAAAACTGTTTTAAGATGCTTCTCATGCTCACTATCATTCTTACTGTAAACAAGTATATCGTCGAAAAATACAAGAACAAAAGCTTAGTAATCAAGAAAAATGTTATTAATCATTCATGCAAATGTAGCAGGGGCATTAGTAAGTCCAAAGGGCATTACCATAAATTCATAATGACCTGTTTGAGTTCTAAATACAGTCTTAAAAATATCACTTTGTGTCATATGAGTCTGATGGTATCCTGATTTTAGATCAATTTTACTAAACACACGAGCTCCTCGTAATTTATCTAAAATATCATCTATTCTAGGAATAGGGTAACTATTCTTTATTGTGATCTTGTTAAGGGCTCTATAATCAATGCACATTCGATAAGTTTTATTCTTCTTCTCTACTAAGAGAACTGGTGCTCAAAATGCGAAAGAACTAGGCCTTATAAGTCCTTTCTGTAGTAGGTCTTTTACTTGGTTTTCTATTTCCTTTTGGTGTAGTGGGCCATGTCGATAAGGTGCTTTATGAGGAGGAGAACTACTAGGGACTAAGTCTATGCTATGGTCAAAGGATCCTAGAGATGGTGATAGTTCAGAGGAATACTCAGACATAAAACAATCCTTATAAGTAGTCATGAAAGGTTTATGTGCAGCAGGAAGTGTATGAGTATAATCATTGATGACATTGACAAAAACAATGCATGAATTGAATCCTTTCCTAAATGCACATTTTATTTGAGTATGAGTAATCAATGGAAATGGCTGGAAAGAGGTCGCAATCGACACTTCATTTTTGTATATCCAGGTTTGCCACAATTCCAGCAGGTGATTCGTGGTCGCTTCTGTTGGGCATCCATCACTGAAGTTTGTAGGTAGGTGGTTTGGTAGGTTGGAGAGATGAAGCAATAGGTGTAGTTGAGTAATTGGATCACGGTGGACAAGGAAAACTAGGGTAAGATGGGGCATTAAAATTACATTTCATGGGAAGATTTGGTTCTATAGAAAGTGGTCGTTGACGTGGTTGTTGTAGGCAGAGTGACTTGGTTATGGACTGGAATTCTTTCTCTACATCATAGGCGAAAGATATAGCCTCGTTGAGGGTTGTAGGATGTAGGGTGTGAAGCTTAGCTTGGATTCCCACCTCCAAACCATCTTCGTATTTCTGCTGCAAGCTATCCTCTGGTACAACTTCAAGCATTCGAACCAATAGTAAATTTTGTCAGAACCGCTCCGTGTAGGTAGTAACCGTATCTCCCTCCTTCCATGTAAGGGTCGTCCATGCACATCGAACATGTAAATGCTATTGAGGACAAAGAAAAGAATCCTTCACTTTATCTTGGAAAGCCTTCCATGTTGTTGGATGCTCGGTACTGTGCCGCATGACATTCCACCAGAGTTGAGCTTTTCCTACTAAATAGTTAGTGGCAAATTTGACTTTTTCACTTTAAGCATATGTTTCATCAGTATAAAAATCATCAAACTATGATAGCCATGAAAGGATCAACGGGCCATCCTTATGGCCATCAAACCGTAAAAATTGGTAATTCTTAATGGCAATATTGGAATGTGTGCCATCCGATTGGGTAGAGACAATAGCTTTGACCACCCTTGTAAGATTGTCTTCATCAATTTGCATCTTTTCAAGTATTTCATCGTGTTGTCGGATCTCGTTCTGAGCGCCTCGTAGTTGGTGCTGCAGGAGCTCAAGTTGTTGCTCGAGTGTTACCTTTGGTAGAGATGATTGCCGAAATCCTCCATGTTGTTCATAGGGTCTATGAGGATGTAGAGAACAAAACCCTCTTTCTAGATATGTAAAACAATTTTTGAGATTGTTTGAGTTAAAATGTAAAAGGAAGGCTTGTTCTTGGGAATTGAAAAAGTAAGAAAGAGATGAAACTTGTGTTAAATATAAGAAAAGAGAAGTAGAGTGACAACACAAAGAGATAGTGTAGTGGTAAAACACTTCCCTTGTGTGGGTGAGGTTGTGGGTTCAAATTCTCCCACCTTGGTGAATATGAAACTCCTTGTTGCCACTCATAAATTAAAATTGGTTCATGCATAGCCAAAGGTTGCCAAGGGAGCCTTGGGTGCCAAAGATGCCAAAGTAATGCCTTAGTTATGCTTAAGTTCTATGTCTTAGTCGATGCCTTGGAGTAAGCCGAAGGAGTAAACGTAGGTTCTGGTTCTGGAACTGGAACAGAAACCAAAAACTGAAACCAGAACCAGAAACGAAAACGAAAATGGAAACGGAAACGAAAGCAGGAACCGGAACCGAAATCAGAATCGGATCACAAACAGAGAACAACGAAACAGAGATCAATTCGCCAAAACGAACAGAAATAGATCCCTCTCTAATGACGGGTGCAAGGCTCTGATACCACTGCTATCAGGATCTTGCTCACATGCACACAGAGGTTATGAATGCAAAAAACAAACAAAAAAATAGAGATGCCAAGAGACGAGACCGAACACAGTATTGGGTGCAATCTCCCCCCATGCACTGTGTTTCGACAGTCCACAAAGTGCATGTATTTAAAGGAATTTTTTATTACATCGAAAAGAGTGGCTACATGAGAGCGGCTTCAAAAAGCATGCGTGAAAGTAAAAGTTGGTGACTTTTGTAGAAAACCTTTGCTTTTAATATAAAAAATTGCGGTCTACAATGACCCTTATTCTAACCACTACTTTTCTAACTATTTCTAACAATAGAACCTTCTATGCGAGTTTATTTACAAACTAAATTATAAGTCGGATTTATTGATGCCCGCCCTAAAGTCGGATTATTGATGTCCTCCCTTTCACGCTTTCACGCCCTCACGAACCTTCACCTGCTATATCAAAAACACCAAAACACATTAATACGTTAATAAATTAACACTCCATTTAATACATTAATAAATTAACACTCCAAAAATGTATTGTTCAACATATTCCATAATTTATAACAAGATTCCTAGGATTTGAGAAGAAAAGTCATGCATGATAACCATGATGTGCCTTGTGCAAGACATCCAGGTGTTGACAAGACAATATAGCTTGTTAGAAGAACATTGTTGTGGCCTGGATAGCCAGAGATGTCCACACGTATGTTCAAAAGGCTTTATGTGTCAAGTCAACAAAGAAGAAAGGGTAAAGACATCAGGTCTTTTGTATCCTTTATAGGTTCCAGATCATAATTGGGATAGTGTATCCATGGAATTCATAGTTGGGTTATCGTGGACCCAAAGGAAATGGGATAATATCCTAGTTGTGGTAGACAGAATGATGATCCATATGGATCAATTCACTTGATCCACAGGGATCAAAGTGTCAGACATTGATCCACAGGGATCAATCCACTTGATTCACAGGGATCAAAGTGTCTGACAATAATCCACCGGGATCAATTCATACCCACACAGGAGATGATAAAAGCTTTATAGATGGTGGAGTGGTTTATCCAACATATCTTCAGATTTCATGGGTTACCGACATGCATAGTCTCAGATAGGGATGTCAGATTCACCAGACCGAGAGGGTCAACCAGATTTTAGAGGACATGTTGAGGGCATATGTGTATGAGAGACAAAAAGATTGGGATAATTATTTGCCACTAGTTGAGTTTGAACTATGGCATGAATCCCAATGTTTCCAGTACCATAGGCATGCCAAAGAATTGTCCTAGTACTTCAGAGTTCTTAACGAATGTCCGAGCAAATCTAGAAATAGCTAAAGCCAAGAGCAGCAAGCCATGTATAGGGCTAAAGAGTACACTGATAGGAAGAAATATCCTATATCTTTTGAGGAGAGAGAGAAAGTCTTTCTTCAGATACCAGCTAGGTCTACTTCACTCTCCACAAGGAAGTGTAGTAAGCTATCACCAAGGTTTTGTGGACCTTGGAAGATAGTTAAAAAGCTAAGTGAAGTTGCATACCGATTAGAGCTTCCTCCAGATTGTAGAGTGTATCTAGTGTTTCATGTCAGTAAACTTCAAAAGTATTTTTCTAGGGAGGATAATGTAATAGAAGGTATTGTTTCTTTGCAAGAAAGTAATAGCACGGATCATTCTCTAGATAAGATACTAGATTGGAGACAGAAGCAATTGAGGACTCGTGTTATCTAGGAGTATCTAGTAGCCTGGATAGGATTACCATTTACTAACTCTACTTGGGAATCAAAAGCTCTGGTTCGTAAGTACTTTCCCTCATTGATAATTGAGGACAATGATCTTTAGAAGGGGGAGAGAGTGTCCGACATTGATCCACAAGGATCAGTCCATTTGATCCACAAGAATCATTCATCCACAGGGATCAGCCCATATGATCCAGAGGGATCAATTCATATGTGTGAGGGACAAGGGCTACCTAGCCAAGGTCCCAAGCTCGAGGGATACCCTAAGGTACTTTGATAGTAATGGGAACTACTTTGGTAGTAATGGGAATAAGTGTTGCATGATGGCCACATGTCCACACTAGAATATTCTAGATCATTACTTTTTTTAGAGTATACCATTGCTACTTTTAGAGTACAAGAGGGTATATATGGATGGGAGGAGAGTCACACACACATCATTCAAGCAGTTTCCAACACTTAGTGTATCTCAACATTAGGAGGTAGAGAAGAAACTTCAAGACTATTTAGATAAAGGCTTCATTAGACCTAGTAACTCATTTTGGGCATCATCAATGCTCCTTGTCAAAAAGAAAGATGGTTCTATGATACTTTGTATAGATTATAGGGCATCAAATAAGGTAATGAAAAAAAACATGTTTCTATAGAGGATGTCCCTAAAATTGCTTTCATGACTAAATATGGGCAGTATGAGTTTTTGTTGATGCTTTTTGGTCTCAGTAGTGGTCCTGCCACTTTCATGAAGGTCATGAATAGTGTTTTATGGCCATATTTAGGGTAATTTATAGTAGATCTTTTATATGATATTCTTATCTATATTAGATCAGAGACACTTGATGAAAGTATCACAAGTGCTATGGGAAAATTCACTCTTTGCAAAGGAATCAAAGCATGAATTTTTCAAAATAGAGGTTAGGTACCTTGGGAATATAGTCTCCCAAGACAGAATCTAGATGGATCCTTATAAAGTATGGGCTATTATGGAATGGTCACATCCCAATAACCTAGAAAAGCTTTAGATATTCCTAAGTTTATTAGGTTTCTATGCTAGATCCATCAAGAATTATGCTAGAATTGTTGTCTTGATGATGACAAAAGCTTAAAGGGAAAGGGAAAACTTTCACTGGGGAGACGAATAGAAGAAAACTATGGAAAAGTTGAAGGTAGCAATTGTTACAGCTCTACTTTTGCATGTATCGGATCTCAATAAACCCTTTGTGGTTGAGACTGATGCGAGTGATTTTGCTATGGGAGTAGTTTTAGTTCAAGATGGTCAACCAATGGCTTTTGAGAGAAAAATGCTAGAATTGGCTCAGAAGAATTACTACATATATGAGAAGGATTTGTATGCAATTGTCCATGCCTTGAAGAAGTGGTTTCATTATTTATATAGTGCCAAGGTTATGAAAATGTTTGATCAAGAGAGCATTAAGTGGCTCTCTAATGAGCATAGATATAGAAAGGGAAAGTTTAATGTGGTGGTTAACTTTCTTAGTCGCATGCTTATGCTCAATGGACTGAGTTTTACTTAGATAGTGAGCTACTTGAGTCCATTAGAGGGAAACATAGGCTTGATCCTACATTACTGAGACTTGAAAAGCCATAGAGAAAGGGGATCTTGATACATCGGTTTCCAATGAGGATGGAAATCTGCAAGTACTCAAGAACGATTCAAGTAGAAAGTATTATTGATGGATATCTATTATATAAAGGTAAGGTGTGTGTCCCTAGAGATTTTGAGATGAGATGGCATATATTGCATGAGTGTCATGAAACACCTAGTGCACAAGACCCAAGAGTTAACAAGACTTATGATCTTGTTAAGAGGCAATTTTTTTGACCTAGGCTTCATAAGGAAATCCTAGAGTATGTGCTTAGATGCACAAAATGCTAGGTAAAAAAAGTTGAGAGATTGAAGATAGGAGGCCTACTCCACCCGGGGCATTCCCAATGGGAAGTGGGAGAGTATCTCCATGGATTTAATAGTGGGATTACCTAAGACATAGAAAGGGCACATGTCAGTCTGGGTTAATCATGGATAGGTTAACCAAACTGGCTAGGTATATTTTGATATCTAGTACAATGAAGACACCTGAGTTGGTTAGGTTATTTGTTGAGAACCTATACTGGTTATATGGTCTTCCTTTAGACATTGTTTTAAATCGAGATAGGAATTTTACTAGCCATTTTTGGAGGGAATTCTTCAAAAGTTTGGATACCAAACTTACCATGAGCATCGGCGAGCATCCACAGATGGATGAGCAAATAGAAAGGGTTAACCAAATCCTAGAAGATATGCTTTGAGCATATGTAAATGAAAGAAAAATTTATTGGGAAGAGTACTCACCTATAGTAAATTTTGCATATAATAGTGCCAAGCACTCTTCCACTAGGCATAGTCCACTTATGCTTATGTATGGGTTTCAACCAAGAGCCCTTATGAAGTAGGACTACAACATGAAAAATTCCAAGCTCTGAAGGACTTCTTAGAAGAGATGAAAGATATGCTTAGGCTTTCTAAGGATATCATTACAAGAGCTCAGGACAAAGCTAGAGCCTATGTTTATCCTCAACAGAGAGAAATCAATCTTGAGGTAGGAGAGCAAGTCTATCTTAGAGTTCCTTCTAGGTCGAAAACCATGAAACTATCTCATAGGTATTGTGGACCATTCCCAATACCAAAGAATAGGAAAGATGGCTTACCAGCTCCAACGAGAATCGTCAGTTCCCTCTAGTATTTCATGTTAGCCTTCTTAAGAAGAGGTTATGTGAATTTGATAGCCTCATTCTAGATAGTGAGGTAGTAGTGCCTATTTCTGTACAATATATTCCACATGTGCACCCTTCAGAGATAGATTTTGAATTTCATGTTGCCTTCTCAAGCGACTTCTTAAGGGGAAGGATATGTGGAAACACAATGAAGATAAGACCATGTACATCAAATACGTGGGTTTTAGTGGGAGTACCTATTAACGTATGTGTCTCTCTCTTAGGCCCTTTCAATACCATTTTTGAGAACAAAAATGGATTTAACGGGAAGGAAATGTCACATGGAGTGTCACATGGAGCTTCCACTAAGGGGGTGTGAATCCACCCTTTGAGCTTGGTATGAATGGGATCTCACATGAGTGCCAAGTGGCCCCATGTGAAAAGCCACATGGAAGTTCATAATGTAGAGAGAGAGAGAGTATATAGGTTGGGGGTATGCAGTTAGGAGGTATCTTTTCATACTATCTCAATGCGAGTTCAAATTAATGGCTAGTGCCAACATTGCCTAATTCATCGAGTTTCATGGCCCCCTCAATGAAAAATAGGGAGACCTCACATGGGAACCATGCCATCGTCTCACATCATTAATGAACCCAATATCAACCAGAAGTAACCTTATTACTTGTCAAGGATTTTGTATGCTCAAATAATAAAATATCATCAAGTTATGTAATTAAAATTAGGTTTTTTTTAATAAAAAATTATTGTTTTAATATTTTCATTAAACTAATTTTGATAAAAAAATCATTCCATCAAAATGGCTTTGACCCTATATATATATATATATATATATATATATATATATATATATATATATATATATATATACACACACACACACACACACATATATATATATATATATATATATATATATGTGTGTGTGTGTGTGTGTGTGTGTGTGTGTGTGTGTCATAGTTTATATGAATTGAAATCATAGATGAAAAGATTCATTTTAACTAACCAAAATTGTTCTCCTATTGTTCGCTCTTGCAAAACAACAAGGATGTTTGGGATACACTTACCACTTTATACCACGTAAGAAATGAGGCTCGTGTTGCTTACCTCCAAAAACAATTGGAGAGTGAGCATATGAATGAAGGAGATTCTATTTTGAAAAAAAATCAAATATTTGAAGGAGCACTCAATTTTTGCTATTAAAGTCTTGCTAGATAGTTCACTTGTGTAGATTGCTCTTAATGATTTTCGACATTCATATTAGAGATTTGTTTCTACTCTTCAATTGATGATGAAAGGAAATCCGAATGCCTTAACATTTGAGGAGTTAGCCTCTATTTTGTTGCAAGAGGATCATTCCAGGCTGAACAAGTCTATGTGTGTTTTAGATTAAGCTTTCCTAGCTAGTCAAGAGGGACAAGGTAAATGGAGCTCATCTACTAGTAAGCAAAAATCTACCAAGGCTACACAATTAAAGAAGGATGACAAAGATGAGAAGAAAATAGAAAAGCAGAAACAATTTTGGAAATATTATAAGGTAAATGATCATGTCATAAACAGATGTCCAAAATTGACTACAAAAAAGGCAAAGAAGAAAGAGATTAGAATGGTTTTTGTAGAGGCCTCTATACCTAAAATAGAGTCTGTTAATCTTATTCAGAATGGAGAATGGGCATTTACTACTGTATGCAGCTATGACCCATCTTCTCCTACAAAATAGGCAAAGAAGAAAGAGGTTAGAATGGTTTTTGTAGAGGCCTCTATACCTAAAATGGATTCTGTTAATCTTATTCAGAATGAAGAATGGGCAATTACTACTATATGCAGCTATGACCCATCTTCTCATGAACACTGTATGTCTGCAGTAGACTTAGATGTTTGGTACTTTGATAGTGGGGCAACCAAACATTTTGAGACAATGACTTGAATGATGTGTGTGTGACTCTCCTCCCATCCATATATACCCTCTTGTACTCTAAAAATAGTAATGTTCTGGAATAGTCTAGTGTGAACGTATGGCCATCCAACAACACTTATTCCCATTACTACTAAGTAACTTAGGGTATCCCCTGAGCTTGGGACCTTGGCTAGGTGGCCCTTGTTCCTCACACACATGGATTGATCCCTATGGACCAATGTCATGATCCCTGTGGATCAATGTCTGACACTCTCTCCCCCTTCTAAAGATCATTGTCCTCAGTGATAAATGAGGGAAAGTACTTGTGAACCAGAGCTTCTGATTCCAAAGTAGAGTCAGTAAGTGGTAATCCTCTCCAGGCTACTAGATACTCTTGGACAACACAATTTGTCAATCACTTTTGTCTCCGATCTAATATCCTGTCTAGAGAATGATCAGTGATATCAATTTCTTTCAAAGAAACAATACCTTATATTAGATTATCCTCCCTAGAAATATAGTTACCAAGTTTACTACATGAAACACTAGATGTACTCTGTAATCTTGAGGAAGCTCTAATTGGTATACAACTTCACTTCACTTTTTAACTATCTGCCAAGGTTCACAAAACCTTGGTGATAGCTTACTGCACTTCCCTGCGGAGAGTGAAGTAGATCTAGTTGGTACCTAAAGAAAGACTCTATCTACTTCCTCAAAGGATCTAGGAAATCTCTTCCTATCAGCATACTCTTTAGCCCTATCAATGGCTTGTTGCATCTTGGCTTTAGCTATTTCTAAATTTGCTTGGATGTTTGCTAAGAACTCAGAAGCACTAGGACATTTCTTTGGCATGCCTATGGTACTTGAAGCATTGGGATTCATGCCATAGTTCATCTCAAAAGGAGACATAACTATCACCTTTTGAGGCCTATTGTTATAAGCAAACTCAACTAGTGGAAAATAACTATCCCAATCTATCTGTCTCTCAGACACATATGCCCTCAATATGTCCTCTAAAATCTAGTTGATCCTCTTGGTTTGACCATCTATCTGAGGATGATCACCACTACTCATCTTTAATGGCACCTTCAATTTGTCAAATACAAACTTCCAGAAGTATCCTATGAATCTGAGATCCCCATATGAAACTATGGATGTTGGTAACCCATGCAATTTGAAGACATGCTAGATAAACAACTCCACTGGCTATGGAGCTTCTATCGCCTTTTGTGTGGGTATGAAATGAGCCATCTTGCTCAATCTATCTACCACAACTAGGATAGTATCCCGCTTCCTTTGGGTCCACGGTAACCCGATTATGAAGTCCATGGATACACTGTCCCAGTTATGATATGGAATTTGTAAAGGATGTAAAAGACCTGGTATCTTTACCCTTTTTGATTTGTTGACTTGGCATATAAAGCATTGTTGAACATAAGTGTGGATGTCTCTGGCTAATCTAGGCCACCAAAATGTTCTTCTAACAAGTTGTATTGTCTTGTCAACACTAGGATGTCCTATGCAAGGCATATCATGGTTATCGTGCATGACTTTTCTTCTCAAATCTTGAGAATCTGGTACACAAACCTTTCCTTTTTGTTTGACTATTCCATTCTCCTATGAGAAATTGGAATACGAAACATACTTGTTTGCTTTGCTAGGGGAAGAAACAGCTAGAACTATCACATCTCCTATAATAGAGTCATAACTAATGGCTCTAATAATTTATAACAAATGTGGATCTTCCACCTATGCTTCCTTTATATCTTGAAGCAATGAGCTTTCTAGAGCTGTAAAGCTCATTTGATACATTATTTGTGATAATGCATCAACAACTATATTCTCTTTGCCTCTTCTATATAGGATTTCCATGTGAAACTTCTGCATGAGCTCAGCCGAACGAGCTTGTCTACCTCGAAGATCTGGCTGACTTCAAAGTACTTAAGTGTATGGTGATCTGTGTATACCTTAAATTGTACACCATAAAGATAGTGTCTCCGGACTTTAAGTGCATGCACCATTGCATAGAACTCATGTTCATGCACTGGTCAACTTCTTGCTCTCAAAATCTATTGGCCTTCCATCTCGACTCAAAATTTCCCGTATGGCTATGCCACTAGCATCTTTCTCTAACTTAAAGGGTTTATGTGGATCTATCACTTTGAGTATAGGAGCCTGTGAAACAACTTATTTTAGATTATCAATACTCTTTTGCTGCTCTTGCTTCCATGCAAATGGAACTTTTCCTTGAAGCAAGTTCATCATAGGTGCTGCTATCAATGAATATGAAGAGATGAATTTTTTATAGAAACCAGAAAGTCCTAAATATGATTATAACCGCCCCTCATCCTGAGGAGTAGGCCAGGATAATATAACTGAAACCTTCTTGGGATCCATGTGAACCCCATCTACTGATACCACATGCCCTAGATACTCTATCCTCAGAAGAAACAATTGAGTCTTCATTGGATTAACATACATCTGATTTTCTTTTAACACATTCAATACTACTCAGAGATGACTCTCATGCTCATGTACAATCCTACTATACACTAACAAATCATCAAAAAAATCAACCACACATTTTCCAATGAACGGTAAATGTCATTCATTAACATCATAAATGTAGCTGGTGCATTAGTCAAACCAAATGGCATGACCAAATACTCATAATGTCCAAACATATTTTGAAAGTTGTTTTATGTACATCATGATCTCTTACTCTAATCTTATGATAACCACTTTTTAAATCCATTTTACTAAATACAGCGGCTCCATCTAGAGCCTCTAAAAGATCATCAATCCTAGGCATGGGATATCTGTGTCTGATAGTGATCTTATTGAGTGCTCGGTAGTCGACACACATCCTATAAGATCCGTCTTTCTTCTTCACTAGAATAACTGGTGTTGCAAAGGGTGAATAGCTGGGTCTAATCAAACCTTTCTATTGATACTTGTCCACGACCCTACAGACTTCATTTTCCTCCTACAAACTCATTCAAAATGGTGGCTGAGTAGTTGGACTCGCTCCTGATACCAATTCGATTCTATGCTCTATGTTCCTCCAAGGAAGCAAACTAGAAGGTAATTCTTTCAAGAACAACTCTTGGAATTCTGCTCTCACTTTTGCTGAAAGTGTTGTAGCATTCCAACTAGAGTCTCCATGACTGCATGAATCCATCATGGTACATGATGAATGCACAAAATAAAGGAAATAAATGTACTTATAGTCAATCTTGAGCAACTTCATAGTGGTTACCAATCGTGTCTCTTGGAGATTTGGTTCTCCATGGATTAGTAGTCGCCTCCCTTCATGCTCAAACTGATAAACATGTGAAGCAAAGTCAATGAGTGGTCTCTTCCTTGCATGCCGCTTCTTACTAAGGATGACATCAATTTCACAATCCAATTTGTTCTCATAGGACAAGATCTGAATACGTAGGTCAACAAGGCGTCGATCCCATGTCTCATTTCCCTTTCCATTGGCTAACTCTACTATGTAGGCATACTATGACGACATAGTCTCTAGATTTAACCTCTTGACTAGGCGGGAACTAATAATGTTATGTATCGACCCAGTGTCAAAGAGTACCTTGATAGGTTGTCCTACCACAACTCCCCTCATGACAATGAACTTTGTGTCAAGAAACTGATATCCTTTCTGTGCCACTAGCAAAAGCAAACCATTTGGCACAGTCGAGACCTTCTTTGTGACCGTCATGGCCACTATGGGAGATGATAATGATGATGGGGAATCTCCAAATTCATCCTCATCATCACTCCCTTCTTGAGTAGGATTTATGACTATGGTGGAGGCTATCTTCTTTTGCTTAGGATAGTCCTTGAACAGGTGCTACCCTAGACAACCATAGCATAATCCTTCTTTCATTGACTTCTTTTTCTACTGAGGGCTAAGTATGGACTTGTTATAAGCCCTCTCAGCCAGTGCAGACACTTTTCTCTTATCCCCTACTACTTTCTTGATCATATGCACATGATTATCCTCTCTAGAAGGTTGAGCACTGATCGAACCAAGAGTAGGTGTGTGGAAGGATCGACTGACCTTAGGCCATGAGGACCTCTGACCCTGGAAGCCTATGCCCCTTTGTCCATCCTCATATACTAAAGCCATCTCCATGGCTTGTGCCAAGGACTGACATCTCTCCTTCATCACCAATGTTCTAATAGTTTCAAGATGAACTTGTGGACCTGGAGAAATTCAGGGATATTATCAAGCACTTTAAGAAGCACCTCTCTATACTTATCCATGTACTCTTGAACTGTCTGATAATTCTTTTGCGTGATGAAGAACCAGGTGTCTAGAGCTTTAGATCTCTCATTAGGCGGTATGAAATTATTATAGAACAAGAGCTTGAACTAATTCCAAGTCTCGGGCTCTTTCTTATCATGTTCTATCTTATGCCACCACCCATGGGCAATGTCCATAAGGTTATATGTAGCCTGCTGAATCTTGTGCCTATCATCCATGATATGACACAAGCAGAAGCATTGCTCCCACTTGCTAAGCCACTGCTCAACAACATCATCAGTCCTAGCACTAGTCGAACCAGATATCTAGGTGGCTTAAGATCCTTAAGCTACCATCTAGATTCTCTGACTAGGATGCTATCACTAGGGACTTCTAGAGTTTGGTGCTCATCTAGAGCATCTACCTCCATCCATGGCAAATCAAGAGTTGGCACATCTTCCTCTTTCTTGGACCCACTAACATGTACCAAGATATCACAAAGAGTGCTCTCTAAATTGGTAATCCTATTACTCATGGTTTGCATGGGATATGCAGGGTTCTCTTACATGAGTGTATCTCTCCTAGAAGGGGATGATGGTTCTGTGTCCATACTAGGTGATGGTCAATCTTTTTTTTTTGGGTTTTATATTTGTTTATGATTTTAGAATAAAATGCTCTATGTAAACCAAAGTAAATGAGTGGAAGCAAAAAAGAAACAAATCACAAGCCTTTGCTCAATGGAAAACAAAGCAACAGGAAACTTTTAATATGTTTTGAATGCTTGGATGCACATGCATACTAATTTTCTAAAAATTTTGGAATCATAATGGTGCAATTTTGAAAACTGGAAAAATTATACCAAGTAGTTAATAAAAATTTTATGTGATAACAGTGCCAATAGGCACAATCTAACTACAAATAGACCGAAAGGGGATTACACACGCTGAAAATTTTATATTTCTCTCCTCACTAACCTACAAAAAAATACTTACCTGTCCCTGCAAAGAATAATACATGCACTATATACTACAAACCACATCTTAACTATGTATATAGTCTAAGTACTATGCAAAATTTGCATGTCCTATATGCAATACAATGCAAAAGACAACAAGAATGCATACAAATTGACAAGAGACTTATCTGGAGGTTCAAAAAGTAACTTGCAGGTGTGTGCAAGTGTTGAAGATGGTCCACATCCATCAGAATAGCTTTCCAAGTCTCTACCAATAAGTTGTGCTTCAAAACGATGCTCGAAAGAGGGTTGTTGAGGATGAATGGGCAAAATACAAACTCTAAAGAGGATGGGAGCTAAAGCCAAACTATGGGTCATAACCACTCTATGGAAAGAGCTTTGAGAGAGCTTGCGAGAGCATCAAAAAACTCTGGAGTTGGATAAGATATGCTCAAGATATGGATAAATATGTGGAAGGGGATGATTAAAATTGTCTAGAAGAAGCGAGCTTTGAACTCTTGGCTATGGACCCCAAACCAATTTCGATAAGCAACACCCTCAGCCACGGATAGCATCCTTGCCAGCCTAAAAAAAAATACATGCAAAAGGTGGGGATTATCCCACATATAGTACAAAACATGGAGCGAGAGGCCTATATAGATTGCATTGTCTTCTTGTTCTTCTCAACAATAAGAGACGAAGAAATTTTTCGTCTCTCTCTCTCTCTCTCTCTCTCTCTCTCTCTCTCTCTCTCTCTCTCTCTCTCTCTCTCTCTCTCTCTCTCTCTCTCTCTCTCTCTCTCTCTCTCTCTTCTGGATTTCGATGGGTTCGATGGGTAGTGCCTCACAATGTGCGGGCATGATCGAGGCCTTCCGAACAGCCGTCAAATGTTGGGTACACTACCCCATCGGCACGCTTTTGTTGCAGGGGGAGGGTCCTATGGTGCCTCTCACAACTTTTTTAATGCTTTGCTTTGCATCCAAAAGTGATGGTGATGACTCCTTGAAAAACATGCGAAGAAGAAAAGCTGATTCAAGAGAAAACATAGACCAGACCAAAAATCATGCACCAAAAACAAAAGAATCTTGTTTTCTTTGATACCAAGTGTGAGATAATGACTTGAATGATGTGTGTGTGACTCTCCTTCCATCCATATATACCCTATTATACTCTAAAAATAGAAATGTTATGGGATAGTCTAGTGTGAACATGTGGCCATCATGCAACACTTATTCCCATTACTACTAAGTACCTTAGGGTATCCCCTGAGCTTGGGGCCTTGGCTAGTTGGCCCTTGTCCCTCACACACATGGACTGATCCCTATGGACCAATGTCATGATCCCTGTGGATCAATTGCTGACAAATATATTACCTCGTAGTGTAGTTTCTTTAGTTCACTTGAGCCTACCCTACAGGGAATACTGTCACATGCGCTAACAACTCCTCTTATCTTGTAATGGGAGTTGATAATATCATTATGACTACTACTAATATTAGTTCTTTCACGTTTTCATATGCTTTGTATGTACCAACTATCAAGAAAAATATATTGTCATTTTCAGCATTAGCCAAGATTGGTTCGGTTATCAAATTTGTTGACAGCAGATGTACAATTCATGATATCTTAAATGGAAAAGTTATGATGCAATTCAATATTCCCAGGCTATCTTAGATGCAAAGCTTTGGCATGCACGCATTGTTCATCTAAAATGATGTCCTCTCTACCTAAACTAGCAAAGTTTTTTCTAGTTTGCTACGCTTGTAGAAATCTGAAATGGTGTCTTGCCTACCCAAAATTGAGGCACCTTATAAACATGTGTGTGAAGGCTATGATTTGGGCAAAATGTAGAATTCCTCCTTCCCAAAAGATGGTTCAATTTGAGCTGTTCATAAATTGCAGCTTGTTCATAGTGATGTCTATTGTCCTATATAGAAACCTTCTTTTGGGAACTACCTTTACATCATGACTTTTATTGATGATTCCCCCAAGCATTCGTGAATGTATCGGGTGAAAGCAAAGTCCAAAGTGTTTATGTGCTTCAAACAGTTTCTGGTTATGGCTGAAAATTTATCAACATGTAAATTGGGAACCCTCTAGTTTGATCAGGGGGGAATACATGTCTTCTGATTTTAATGAATTTTTGACTAAGTGTGGGATAAAACATTAGTGTATAGTGTCATATACACCTCAACAAAATGGAGATGCTAAGCGAAGGGGGACTCTTGGTTCAGCTGTAACTTTTCCTTTCTTGAGAATAGAGCTCTCCTTTGGTTGTCTATCTTCTTCTTCATCTTGATGCCTTTGTGATATCTCTTGTCTGATGTGTTGTATGATTTTTGGTTGATCATTCAATTGTGGATGGTTTTAGAACTTATTTGTGAGATCTATTTTGAGTATTATGTACTATAACTTACATTTTTCATAGTTTGAAGATATTCTTCTGATTTTGAAGTGAACATATCAGTATTTACACTCAAGATAAGTCGTTTCTATTACAATATTTGGATTCTACAAGAAAAATGGCATGGAATAGGCACTTGAAGCACTCAATTTGGTGTTATATTCATGGAGTTATGAGCATTTGAAGTTTCCAACCATACCTACACAAAAAGTCGTGTTTCTAAAAGTTGTGTTTTTATCAACCTTATTCTTTTCATCAAACTCTCAATGGATCTCATGACTAGTTTAATTTCTATCTTTTATTAATTTGTGGTTTGTCATGCTTTAGTCTTTAAGCAGCAATAAGGTAAGCTTGTTCTTGGATTGACAATTTTAAAGAGATTTCTTTCCCTTTTGATGTGTCATCAAGTCCCTAATGCTACAATGAGACAAATGTGCTAGAAGGTGGAAGTGAAACATCTTCTTTAGAAAGGAAACACAAGTGAAAAGAGAAGTACTAGGTTGGGCAGTGTAGATGGAAGGAGATGAATCATCCACCCCAACTGGAGCTTCACCCGAATTCAAGCAAAAGAGTAAATCAACAATAGTGTGAGATGAACTAGGCCGATGAATAACATCATAATCAAATTCCTACAACAGGAGAACCCAATGTGCGAGTCTGCCACCCAAATTTTGTTATTGTACAAGATAAGTCAAGGCAAAATGATCCACATGAAAGGTGAATTTACGAACAAGGAGATAATGGTAGAACTTTTCAATGAATAAATAAGGCCAAGACACTTGCATTCTGTTATTGAATAATTTCATTTTACAGGGGCCAAATGTCTGCTAGCATAGTATACCGGATGATACCATTTTTCATGTAGTTGCATTAAAACACTCCCAATAGAAATATCAGATGCATCAACAAACACATGGAATGGTAAGTCCCATTGAGGAGCCTAAAAAATAGGAGCCTATGTAACTAACTGCTTAAGGTGGAGGAAACTAGTATGGCACTCATCAATCGAGTGAAAATCATGACAAACGACTATTGTCAAATGGGTGAGTGGGATAGTAAGATGCACAAGCCAGTGAAGGTGGTGACAGTGCCAATGGATCTGTCCTAGGAAGCAGAGAACTTCCGTCGGTGATTTCGGTGGTGGGGCTTGAAGTATAGCATGTGCCTTATCTAGGTCAGCTTGAATTCTTTGGTGAGAAATAATATGGTGGAGAAATTTACCACACACCACAACAAAAATGGATTTGGACAAAGCTGATATTCTTTGCACTTCAAAAAAATAGGGGTGGAGATGCTGCAAATGATCCATTTTAGCATCCAAAATTTTAAAAAATAAAGGAGCACTTGCATAAAACTAGTCCAGAAAAGCTAAGGGGAAAAGATCAAGGATGGTGGCTACATTAAGCTTCCAGTAATCCAAATAGATTTGGAGTTGTTTGTTTTTCTTAGGTTATGGGGGAGATCCATTCAGCGTGTTCGATAGCGACAATGAACCCAACACACAATAGGCGATCAAGTTCTTCCTTCACTTTGTTTGGCATAGTGAGGATTCATCCTATAACTTTGTTGCTTAGCCAGATAAATGTTGGGTTTTAGTACGACTCTATGGTGGTAAATTCGAGGATCTAGCCCCTTTATATCTTTGCAAACCCATGCAAACACATAAAAAAATTCGGTTAGTACTGAGAGGAGATTTGGTTTAAAAGCCTCATCTAAGTTAGCTTTAATTTTGAATGGCTGGGAATTTGCATCATCACATGACATGTGATCAATTGGTCCTTCGAGACATATGATTGGTGCCCAAGAGTGTTATCAACCCTGTGGCTTATGTCATGACCATGTAACTCTACTAAGTTCACTACATCCTCAGGGTACTTTTTAGTCTCAACCCAACTAGCTTGGACCGTACAAGATGCCGGAGACTAGTGGTCGAGTACATGTTGTAAATCCACAATGCCAAAGAGAGCAAATCCTGGTTAGCAGAGATGAATGTTGTTTCCTTGTCATTAGAGAGTCTGTCCAACATATGGACAGGTTCAGCAACATAAGGTCTAGCATGTATTTCGCAAGGTTTAAATCCATCGAGAGGAACAATATATTTTTGGTGATTGCATTTAAAAATAAGCTCATGGAATGACTAGTCTTGTAGCACCAATGTTGATTGGAATAATTGAACCTTATATTCATCATCATTTGGGTTATAATACACTATAGTTGATTTCAAATGTGCGGACATAAGCATTTATGTCATCACCCAAAGATTTGCCAAATTTGGCATAAGATACTCTGACTAGATATTGCCTTGTTTGTCCACCTTGTGAGTTTGCAATTGATCTAGGGCAAAAATATTCAAGTGTGTCCACGACATCTTCAGAATCACAACTGGTGGGTGATGCTTGACCAATGTGTAGTTCTAGTCTTCCTAGAATTTCCAAGTTTAGCTATTGGACGGATTCTTGTTCTTCTGTCTGAGGTGCTTTTTTGCTACTCCAAAATCTAGGAAAGGTAGTTGAAATTCATCTTTCTATAGGCATCCTCCACCCTTCTCTGGTATTGGTTGCTTTTGAAAATGATTCTTCCTAAAATTTTGGTGATATCTACTACAACGTCTAGTGGAGATTCAGTTTACAGAGATCAAGTATTCTGCATCTTTTTGTTCCCAACCACAATCTACGGATTGCTAGACATTTCACCGTACATCGAAGCACTACCAAACACTGGAGTTTCATAGGAAAACACCGAAGAAGTTTCTTGTATTTCATGTAGAACAAAAACTAAGGACTTCATCGATGGAGTATTGTGACTTGTTACAATCTTCTCTTTAGGCATTGTGACTTCACCTGCTTTACGTTGCGGTGTACCTGATGTATTATTCACTCGAATGGGATGCTTATCACATTTATACTTCAGGTACGATTTTGTGGATTGCATTATTGGCATGTAGTCTTTAGCAACCACTCCCTAGCGAGATCACCAATATTAACCTCTGTCCAGTCCCGTTAAGGAAAGGAATAGGTTCAGGGGGTTCTTGGGTGGCAGAATCTAGTATAGACTAGATCCTTGTGTTTCTCCAACTCCTTAGTTACTTCAAACAATTTGATACTCACCAAATCATAAATTGACTTCTATTTACCGAATCCACTTATTTGTTGTACTGCACTAGTTGTTGGAAAATTACTTATCGCACAAATAATGAATACTCAGACTTCTCAAACAGAAATTTCACACAATCGGGTGCAAAGTCTGATTACACTCATAGATACTTCTACAATCAGGGTCATCAATAGGCAGACAAAATGGACAAAAGAAACAATCCATAGAGACTCAGTATATGGTTAAACTTCTTTGCAATGCCACAGTTTGATAGTTTGGCATGTCGGATGCTTGTCTCTCTGGATACACCAAGAAGGAATATGGTTCTATTAATTATGCAAGGGTTTATAACTAAAGTAGTCCACTAATTTGGGCAGGACTCCATAAAAAATATGGTTTTACAAAAATGCCTTCTTGACAGCCTAACACACTCAAGTTTGTGCACATGCATGTTTATATCCTTTTGAAAGCTAGAAAATTAGTATGTTTGTGCATGGATGCATGACATGCATGCATAGCAAGCTCAAGGACTGCTTGAAATTAAGGTTAGGGCATGAAAAGAAAAACATGCCAACACATTCATGCGCTTATATGCATTTGCATATGACAAAGCATGGTTTTTTGCTGAGTGGATGAACAAATGAACTTTCCTAATCATTACCTTACTTTTTCAAGATCGATTTAGACAATTGGAAAAACGTTAGACTAGTTAGTTGCAAAGCCCCTAGCTACCATGCAACTCAAGTAACTAGTCCATTCTTTCCCAAAAGTGATACTTAGGTATCATATACTAAATGATGAGTTTCATTAAGTATATAAGAGGTCTTGCTTAGTAAAAGTAGGCACGTCAAAATTCAAGCATTCGATTTTCTTGCCATCTAGGCAAGCAAGAAAATAGGA
The DNA here is from genome assembly GCA_020310875.1 of Ceratopteris richardii. NCBI lineage: Eukaryota > Viridiplantae > Streptophyta > Polypodiopsida > Polypodiales > Pteridaceae > Ceratopteris > Ceratopteris richardii. The sequence continues at coordinate 26,274,320 of CM035409.1, read as the reverse complement.
ATACTTGCAAACTTCTATGATGCCTCTAAGTGTAGGAGATACTTAGAGAATCCTAAAGACAATCTTAGAGAGAGATTTTACACTTGCTTGTGTGAATTCTCATGCATCCAAGTAGGATGATAACTTAAGAAAATTTTCTTTAGATCCTTGAGCACTTTCTAATGAACATTCTTACTTGATTCTATCCCAAGACATGATAGAAATCAAATAAAACTAAATGGAAGGTAAACTAATTGAGCTTTTAAATTTCAAACAATAGTTGTTATGTTCCATAAGTTGCATCCCTAGTAAGGATGCAAAGATCTAAGAAAATTGTGGAATTTTTGCGAGTTCTTACTTGATTCCACCCCAAGAAGTGATGGAAATCAAAGACTGAACCTTGGCATTGATAGAACTTTGATGTTCAATTGATGGATGTTAGTTTCCATGATTGCATCTCTGGTAATGATGCAACATGCTAAGAAAACATGGAAACTTTGAAAGAAATCTTCCTTTTAGAAGGGTTAGAGAGTTACTTTGTGGTTTCATTTAAGCTATTTGTGGGTGCTCATAATTAAATTATTTTCTTTGGCTTCAATGATTAAGATGTGCTTGTACCTTTAAACTATGCAATCATTGTGGATTGTTGAAGTATGTTTAAAGTACTCTAGTAACATCGAAAGATGGAACAATGACAATAATTTTTTATTCAAACTCAAGAACAAGAATATATATCACATAAATGAAATGTCAAGTCAAACTTTCATAATGGAATGGCAAACCATATCTTAAAGATGATATTTATTCTTTAGTTTGATACTTAGGAAATGAACACAATTGAAGCAATATAGCTTCTGCATATTGTCTAAAAGTCTAAAATTTTTTTCAAGTATGATTCAAGCAAACAATTCCAAGATGAACCATTTGCTCATGTTTTTGATTCCATAGATGGAATATCAAGTACTTGAAGAATAAAATTCTTCCTAGAAGTGAGAACAAAATTCTTCAAGTGATATAGATAGCAGGTAGTTCCCCAGAGGTCCTAAACCACTAGTTGTGGTAATTCAAGTCCAATGATTGATATAACCTAGGGGTGTATCGATCTTGATGAGATTCTTAACATTAGAATTTGAAAGGCATTAACATATGCTTGGACTTGAGTTGAGGGAAAAATATATAAAATCCCATGGGTAAGCAAACAAACTTTTGATAGCTCAAGAGAACTTAAAGATAAAGACTAAGACTTTATTCTTGTCATAAGCTCAACCAAACTTGATCAAGCTTGGCAATATTTGCCCAAGAACTTGCAATTAGAACTACTTCAAGGTTACTTGGCAATCAAATTCCTTTTAGGAATTTTACACTCTAGTTCCATTTATCCAATGGAAAAGTGTGAAAAGAGTAAGTTGTTCCAAGTATGAATAGAGTGAAATATTCCAAGTATGTAGTCTACAACCGTGACGATGGCAATTAAATTTGTGGAAGGTAAAGCATAATTTTTCCTATCCTTAAAGGGACTTCTAAAAGGTGAAATCCACAAGCATGAATAGATGCTTACACTTAAGTAGTAGAGAGATTCCTATAAAGCCCCGGGTAGCTACTTAAAGCTTTAGTAAGAAAGGAATCTAAAGATAGAAATGAAAATCTCGTCACTACAAATTGTTCAAGTATAACCAATTGGACTTGAATGTGATAAATCCAAGAACTTGTAATTATAAATGGTTTCTATTTTGAAAATCCTAGCAAAGAAGGATAGATGTTCTATCCAAATGTTTTCAAACGATAGTGTGAAGGAATCAAAACCTAGAATATCAATGCCTGAAACTTCAATTTTTTTAAAGAATTGAAATGAGAATGTAATCTATATAGATATGTTTTGACTTTAGGATAATTATCACTCACACATCAATGTGAATATAAAATAAGGTGGTATGGGACACCAGATTTTATACTTAGATTGATTTAGGAAAGAGTGTATGGGACATAAGACTGTGGAATGATAATTATCTTTTAGTCCTCGTATGAACCTTGAAGTTAGATTTGAGGGACTTAAAACCTCAAAAGAGAAGTTTGAATTCAAGGAGGATAAAATTAGTATCTCAAGATACTTCAAGATCAAGTAAGTAAGAAGATATGAAGTAATTAACTTCCAAGATTTTCTTTTTCAAATAAGGCAAAGACATATTCTTAATCATGAAACACTTCAAGGTAAAGTGTTGCTGATTCAAAAATATTTGATAAATTTTTTAAGAAGTAGGACTTTGACATTGAAATGATCCTTTCAACTAAGGAATGTATTGATTACGTCAATCACTAAGTTCCTAGTATAGCTAAGTAAATTCAAACCTTTGGCTCAAAGCAATGCACAAGGATTGCATTCCCAGTAAGTAGTCATAAAGATTGAATTTAGGCATGAACTTAGTCTCAAATGAATCATTATTTGAGCTTATCATTAGAACCTTAGTGGGTCGACACACTGCTATTGGATACCACACTACTATCTTGTGGTTGGATGATGTTTTAGATTTCCTCTATGAATCTTTTGGAGAATCAAGTTTTTCTCTTAAAGACAGAAAAAAATGCTTCAATACCTTGTTGAAAAAGATCTTTGAGTAGTTAAAGTTTTGAGTCATCTAAAGCTTGACTCACAGTAAGTATCTTAGAAGTTTGAACTGGTTGTACATATTTTTAGTTCTTTCTTTCCACTTTCTGAAACTTTTGGATTTGACTCAAATATGGTTTCTGATTCTTTTCACACAAGTCAAGGGTTAGACAGTTAGAACCAAGTACCTAAATTAAACATCCTAGATAGATGTTTTGTACAAGAACCCTTTCAATCTTCAAAAGATGCTAACTCTAAGTTGACTTATTCATTCAAGTTTGCTTCAGTTATCTAGCATAACTATAATGACTTTCTAGAGTTTTGTACACTCTAGAACAAAGAAGTCAAGAATTGCTCACAAGATTGATAATTCCCAAGAACTTTTAGTCATAGTCTTTCAAGAAAAGTGTCCTATGTTGGATAGCTTTCGTTTTGGATTTGATTTGGTCAAGTTGAAGTAAGGTTGTCCACAAGTAAATGAAAATTTTTTTCCTATATTTTACATAGGATTTTTAAGCAAATTAGGGACAAGTAGTCCTCCAGTCAGGTGAAAAAAATCAGGTAAATGTGGGTTGTAGTGATCCATAGTACAAACATCCATTTTAGATGTTTGGGCCAACCAAACTTCTAGTTCTCCAAATCAAATTCAACTGAATCAAGAGTTCTCAAAGGCTTGTGAGGGATGAGAATCCCATCTTAGTAACTAATTCCAAGCACCAATCATGCCCAAAAATAGACTAGTAATTGGAATCCACTGTGCTCGGATTGCACCTAGTAAAATAATGAATTGGCTAGCGAAGTCTTTTAGATCCACCCTTATCATTCATTCACTACTTTATACTTTGATTGGTTTATCCAAGTGCAAAGCTAAATGGTGTTTTGAATCATTTGGATAGGATCCCTTGATAGAGTTGAGACATGTTCTTCCAATTTTAGAACATGAGGCTCAGGGGTTTCCTACAGTATTTATATAGCTTTACTTTTAAGTGAATTTTTTTTCCAAGGGACAAAGAATGTAATAAAGTAAGTCTATGATATAAGGGTCTGCCGATTTAGATAGATCTAAAATCAAACACCGTTTGGCCACCCGTGTGTATGATCAAATATCTTGAGACTAGACTTATGTAGCAGGTCATGTCCTCTTGTAAACAAGTGATCCACTTAGCTTAGTGGTTAAGTATCAAGGGTGTATGAAAAGATAAATGCCTACTTGATTGCACATGGTTTTGAGAATAATCCAACTAAGATCACCTCATATGTTAAGCATGTAGATGATGTACTTCTAATCATTGTGTATCTTGATGACATGCTACTCACTAGTCATAGTGAGAAGAAAATTGCTGAATTTGAGGCTGATTTGCATGCCTCTTTTTAGATGTCAAAGTTGACGGATTTGCATCATTACTTGGGCATTCAATTATGCAAGTTGATGGGGCAATACTTTTGTGTCAAACAAAATATATTGACACATTTTTGCAATGTTTTGGCCTTGAAGATTGCAAACCTATTGCTATGTTTATGATTAAGTCTTCATGATGTTGGAGATGCATTTGATGTTCTTCTCTATTAGCATGATGTTGGATGCTTGATTTACTTATGCATAACTCGGCTTGATATTGAGTTCGATATCGCTCATATGAGTAGGTTTATGCATTGCCCAAGTGCCAAACATTTGTAGGTGGTTAAGCGCATCTTTCACTACTTGAGTGGTACTCGACTACTTGGATTGTTTATTCCCAAGGGGAGATTTACATGCTTTTTTTGACTCAGAATAGAATGATTGCTATGACACTCATGTGCCCACTAGTGGTTTTTGCTTTGTGCTTGGTAGCTCATGCATATCTTGGTTGAGAAAGAAGCAGACTTATGTGGCCACTTCTAGTTTTGATGCTAAATATAGGGTAGTTTTCACAATGGTTGTTGAGTGTGTATGGCTCAGATGCCTCTTTGGTTGATTTGGGTGTTGGTCATTCTTCTTCCACCACCATCTTCACTATCAGTGAGAGCACATTGGCAATTGCAAGGAGCCTTGTGTTTCATGCTCGCACAAAGCACATTGAGGTGCATTATCATTATGTTAGGGAGAGGTTCTCTATTGGAGAGATGAGTTTGGCATATGTTCCCACATAGGATAACATTGTAGACCTTTTCACAAAGGCTCTACCAAGGAGAAGTTTGAAGCTTTCTGCAAAACTTTGGGCTTACTTCCTTTTGTGGATTGATCTCTTTCCACAAACATTGGAACTTCCTTATACATGAGTGCCAAATCCTTGTTCATTACATCACTCTCAGAGGGGTTCTGCTGATATATTTTGGTAGTGATGTGTGTGATCACACTTAGGACCACCAGGGCACTTTTTTTCCCACTTTAAGAGGTTTTTTCCCCCTGGCTTGTATATATGCATATAACCCTAATGGGTTACTTTTCCTTGTACATTCACTTGGTAATTCATTCAGTGTCGTGTTGTGCTCCAAGCTTCTTCTTCCTTGTGCCACTCCTATGCTTCTACAGACCTCAAACTCCAACATGTGTATGTATGTGTGTGTATGTATGTATGCATGCATGTATGTATGTATGTATGTATGTATTTATGTATGTATGTATGTATGTATGTATGTATGTATGTATGTATGTATGTATGTATGTATGTATGTATGCATGCATGCATGCATGCATGCATGCATGTATGTATGTATGTATGTATGTATGTACGTATGTATGTATGTATGTATGTATGTATGTATGTATGTATGTACCTATGTACTGCTCTACACCTACCAATGTGACTTTAAGGAACCTTAATAGACACGTTTAGCTTCTCAAATATGTATTTAGAACCAGTATGTCATTTAGAACATCATTCCCAAATGTTTATGCCAAAACGGATAACTTGCATGTATTAGGATTGTGAAGAAACTTTCTATTTTGGGATTGTAGGTTCTCAATGTTTTGCTTAGAGCTCACAAGCTGGTATGAAGTGACCAAAAAGCTTTTGCACACATCTAATTCAAGTGTGTATAGCTAACTAACACAAGTTATATCATGAATTTAGAGGCACTATACACTGAGTAATTGTTGATATATTTAGGTATTGATGTGTGTGAACACACTAGGATCGTCGGGGCACTTTTTCCCTCTTTAGGAGGTTTTTTCCCCCGGCTTTTATATATGCCTATAGCCCTAACGGGTTACTTATCTTTGTACATTCTAGTGGTAATACATTAAATATTGTGTGTTGTGCTCCACGCTTCTTCTTCTTCCTTGTGTTGTTCATGTGCTTCCGCACATGCCTAACTCCAACAATTGGTATCATAGCAGGTTGCAGCTTCATCTAGGGCATGTCGACACCCATCCGGTCACAGTCTCAGAATCGCATGAAATTTGGTGAGCATACTTTGGGTGATTAGAAGATCAAAATTGCTTTGCTTTGTGGTGCCAAAATCGCGATCTGAGTTTGTTTTTGCCTTTGAACGCACTATCACAGTGCTTGTGTAGGCTATTTTGTCTTTTTATGCCAAAGATATATATATAGGTTTCAGTTCACCAGTATAAGTGTCTTGAAGTCTGCTGTAAGTCTAGCAGAACTCCTTAGGGTAGTTCTGCTCAACTTTTCTAGATATAGTTATTTTTCTACATCAGGGTATTTTGATCAGTGGCCATGGCTAAAAGCAATGATGTATTCCATATGTTGGCTGTTGAGGATAAGTTGGATGGTACCAATTACCCATTGTGGGCTTATATGATGCGACATGTATTGGTTGCAAAAGGACTGTAGAACATTGTGCAAGGTGTTGAAAAACATCCTATTACACCTGTAAATACAGGTATTGAAGCTGATGCAGATGGTGTTGAACATGCTGATATTCTTCATATTCATGTTCATGCTGGGGTTTTCGCTACACCTACTGCAGAGCAAATTTTTTGGGATGGCAGTGATGGTCATGCACATGCATTGATAGCCTTTGTCTGTCAAAGGTGCCATTATTCCTCACATTCACTCTTGCAGAATATCTAAGGATGCTTGGATACGCTTACCACATTGTACCAAGCTAGGAATGAGGCTCATGTTGCTTACCTCCGAAAACAGTTGGAGAGTGAGCATATGAATGAAGGTGATTCTATAGACAATTTTTTGACAAAGATCAAGGATTTGAACAATTGATTTTTGCTGATAAAGTTATAACAGATAGCTCACTTGTGCAGACCGTTCTGAATGGTCTTCTTGATTTATATCAGAGTTTTGCTTCTACTCTTCGTTTGATGATGAAAGGAAATCCAAATGCCTTTTCATTTGAGGATTTTGTCTATGTTCTATTGCAGGAAGATCAGTCTAGGTAGAATAGGCCCATTATGCATGTTGAAGATCAAGCTTTCCTGGCTAGTCAAAAGGGCAAAGGTAAATGGAGCTCAACTACTAGTAAGCAGAAATCTACAAATGCTACACATTCAAACAAGGAAGACAAAGATGAGAAGAAATCAGAAAAGCACATATTATTTTGCAAGTATTGCAAAGGAAACGATCATATCATAAAGAAGTGTCCAAAATTGGCTACAAAAGAGACAAAGAAAAAAGAGGTTGGAATTGTTTTTGCTGAGGCTTCTACATCAAAAAGAGAGTCTGCTAATCTTGTGCAAAATGATGAATGGACATTTACTATTGTTTGCAGTTTTGACCCATCTTCTCATGAGTAGTGTATGTCTACAGTAGACTCAGATGTTTGGTATTTTGATAGTGGGGCAACCAAACATATTACCTCACAGCGCAGTTTCTTCACTTCACTTGAGCCTGCCTCTATAGGGAATATTGTTACATGCACCAACAACTCCTCTTGTCCTGTCATGGGAGTTGGTAAGATCATTCTCACTACTGTTGATGGTAGTTCTTTCAATTTGTTGGATGCTTTATTTGTGCAAGTGATTAAGAAAAATATATTATCAATTTTTGCATTAGCTAAGATTGGCTTGGTTGTGAACTTTGTTGATGATAGATTTACAGTTCATGATATGTCAAATGGCGACATGATTATTGCTTTTGGAATTTTATGTCATGGGCTATATAAGATCATAGACTATGAAAGATTGTGAATGATTCAACATGTGCAGTACATGATTCTGAGGCTATGTCAGATGCAAAGCTTTGGCATGCACACTTTGGTCATCTGAATTTTGCTAGTTTGCTACACTTGTAGAAATCTGAAATGGCATCCTCTTTGCCAAACTTGAGGCACCTAGAAAACATGTTTGTGAACGCTGTATTTTAGGGAAAATGCAACATTCCTCTTTTCCAAAAGATGGTTCGGTTCAAGCTACTCATAATTTGCAGCTTGTTCATAATGATGTTTGTGGTCCTATGTAGACACCCTCTTTTGGAAACTATTATTACTTCATGACTTTCATTGATGATTTTTCCAGGCATTTATGGGTATATCCATTGAAAGCAAAAGACCAAAGTGTTCATGTGCTTCAAACAGTTTCTGGTTTTGGTTGAAAAATCTATTAGCATGTAAAATGGGAACCCTTCGTTTTGGTCGAGGGGGGGAATATATGTCTTTTGACTTTAATTCATTTCTGGCTGAATGTGGGATAAAACATCAGTGTAGTGCCATATAAACCTTAGCAGAATGGAGTTGTCAAACAGAAGAACAGGTCACTCATGAAGATGGTGAGGTATATGGTTAAGAGTCAGGCTTTACCACACAGTTTCTAGCTCAAGGATGTCATGTGTGAAGCATATGTACTTAACAGGTGTCCCACTAAAGCACTGCAGTCTATCACTTCATATGAGGCTTGGCATGGTTGCAAACCATCTGTTGCTCATCTGTGTGTTTTTGGTTGTCCGGCATATGCATTAGTGCCTGAACAACATCAGAGGAAACCGAATGATAAAGTAGTAAACTGTATTTTTGTTGGGTACAGTTATGAAAGCAAAGGATATCGTCTGTATCATCCATAGACTAAATGAATTTTAGTTAGCCTTGATGTTTATTTTGTGGAAGATGCTATTCAGCCTTTACTTTCATGTACGAAGGAGACATTTGTTAGCTCCAAAGGTATGTACGGTACTTTGCTGCCTCTTTTTACAAGTGGACAGTCTAGTGCTGGTTTTGATGAGGCAACTTCTCAGCCATTGCAAGTTTCATGTGATGTTGTAGATCATTCCATTTCTGATGCAGATTTCCATGATGAACTTAATGATGAGAGAGCTAATATTGAGGAGGCAAAAACTATGCCAAAATGGCTAGTGCAGACTTTGCATGACAGCAAATTAGATGCACTTGTGTCATACCGTACTTGTTCAAGCTCTCATAGTGCCTCTTTTGCATCAGATTGCTATGCTATGGCTGCACCTAGTCTCAATCATGAGACTAAACCTGCTTCATTTGATGAAGCACAAAATTCTGAACATTGGATGGCTGTAATGCAATCTGAATATGATGTTATCATGAAAAATGCTACCTAGTCTTTATGCGACTTTCCTCCTAACAAGAAGGCCAGTGACACTAAGTGGGTATACAAGCTGAAGTGTAAACTTGATGGAACAGTTGACATGTACAAGGGTAGGCTTGTTGCAAAGGGTTATGCATAGGAAAGAGGCATTGATTTTGACAAAACCTTTGCACCTACATGTCGACTGACTACTGTTCATAGAATCTGTGCACTTCCAGCTCATCATGATTGGAATGTACATCAGTTGGACATTAAAACAACATTTTTGAATGTTGATTTACATGAAGAAATGTATGTTTTTCAACCCCATGACTTTGTGTAGAATGGGCATGAAAACTAGCTATGCAGGTTAAAGAAGGCATAATATGGTTTAAAGCAAGCACCACGTGCTTGGTATGAAAAGATACATGCCTATCTGATTGCACATGGTTTTGAGAACAATCCAACTAAAAGCACCTTATATGTTAAGCATGCTAATGATGTGCTTCTGATCATTGTTGTGTATGTTGATGACATGCTACTCAGTGGTCCTCATGAGAAGCATATTGCTTATTTCAAGGCTGATTTGCATGCCTCATTTGAGATGTCTGATTTGGGGCATTTGCATCATTATTTGGGCATTCAATTTATGCACATTGATCATGGAATGGCTTTGTGTCAAATGAAATATATTGACACATTATTGCAGCATTTTGGCCTTGAAGAATGTAAACCTATTGCCATTCCTATGGATACAGGTTTAGGATTGAGTCTTCATGATGTTCGAGATGCATTTGATGTTGTTCTCTATCAGTAGGCAGTTGGATGCTTGATTTACTTATGCATTACTCGACTAGATATTCAATTTTCTGTCTCACAGATGAGCAGGTTTATGCATTGCCCAGGTGTCAAGCATTGGCAGGTAGTTAAGCACATATTTCGCTACTTGAGTGGTACCCGACTACTTGGATTGTTTCATCCCAAATGGGGATCACTACTGCCATATTTACATGCTTTTTCTGACTCTGATTGGGCTAGCTGCTATGACATTCATGTGTCCACTAGTGGTTTTTGCTTCATGCTTGGTAGCTCATGCATATCTTGGCTGAGCAAGAAGTAGCCTACTGTGGCCGCTTCCAATTGTGAGGTTGAGTATAGGGTAGCTTTCACAACAACTATTGAGTGTATGTGGCTCAGACATCTTATGGCTGATTTGGGTGTTGGTCAGTCTTCTGCCACCACCATCATCACTGACAGTCAGAGCGCATTGGCAATTGCAAGGGACCTTGTGTTCCACGCTCGCACTAAGCACATTGAGGTGCATTATCATTATGTCAGGGAGAGATTCTTTGTTGGAGAGATAAGCTTGGCATATGTGCCCACACAGGAGAACATTACAAACCTTTTCACGAAGCCTCTGCCTAGGGAGAAGTTTGAAGCTTTTCGCAAAGCTTTGGGCTTACTTCCTTTTGTGGATTGATTCCACATAGCTTGGCACTTCCTTATACATGAGTGCCAACTCCTTGTTCACCACATCACTCCCAGGGGGGGTTTGTTGATATATTTAGGTAGTGATGTGTGTGAACACACTAGGACTGTCGAGGCACTCTTTCCCTCTTTAGGAGGTTCTTTTCCTGCAACTTGTATATACGTCTACAGCCCTAACGGGTTAGTTATGTTTGTACATTCTAGTGGTAATATATTAAGTATTGCGTGTTGTGCTCCAAGCTTCTTCTTCTTCCTTGCACTGTTCGTGTGCTTTCGCAGATGTCTAACTCCAACAGTAATGAGTTTAACAACTCAAGGGGGTCATCCCGACATTTCAGGAGCAACGTGATGTGCAGACATAGTCTACTTCATCAGTACATATCTCGAAATGTGCTAAATTAAATCTGATGAAACTTTGTATCTATATTCTAGGCACTTTAATATAACTATAACAAGTTAAAATCCATCAAACGATGGAGTACAAATAGAGAAATCCCTTTTGCAAGATCACTGAAATAATGAAGAAGTGATAGATAATAGTAGACAGAGATGATCATGAAGAAATGTATCAATTAGTAAATGATAATGAAAATATGATACATGGGAAGTGTAGAGGACAAATCTTACACAAGTTGAGCTCAAGGTATGCCCAATTTTGAAGTTAAATAGCTCTCAAATAGTAGCTCATATCCACACAACTAAAATCTATTATTTTTATACACATAGAAGGCTTCTGAATTTTGAATTTCCCCACTCCTAAAAGTGTTGCTACACTTTAGGGGTGATTAGAAATGATTCCTTCACCAAAAAAGTCGGGGGTTGGCTTCTCCTACATCCACGAGATTCTCTTACTTTTGCTTTTACAATTTATCCAAGGTGATAAAGTGAAAATATCAAGCATGTGTTCCAATACACCTTCTCATGTGAGTTGAAGTAGAGTGAGGTGTAGTCCTAAATGTTTTGGCCAAACACTTAGGCTTGCCAAATGTACCAAAAGCTCCCCCTCAAGCCTAAGATGCTTGAGTCTTTAGTCCTTCATAATTTCTTGTAAACCAATCACAGATTTGAACCTACTCAATTTGCTTCCATCCAATGCCTTTGTCATCGTATTTCCACATTGTTGATGTGTAGATACATATGAGAGTTGTATCTCTTTATTGATGACCTTTTCTCTAACATAATGATAAAGCACTTCAATGTGTTTGGTCATGGCATGATAGATAGGGTTAGCAGCAAGATGCAATGAACTAATCTTATCTCCAAATATGTGTGGGGTCGAAGTATTCAACCCTAAATTAGAGTTATGAGTCTTTATCCACATAGCCTCTTGGGTAGCATTTCCAAGATGCCACACTATAGGGCCTCCCATTCAATACATTGCTTCTCCAAGTTAGTTTAGAGATGCATATTTCCTTGAGGAGGAATATATTTTCACTTGTTCTATTATGTTAGAATAGAATTCTCACTAACACCAACTATTCTTTTTCTTTGGATATTACTAACTATAATGTTTTCTTGTTATAAAATCCAAAAAGAAAATGTTAGGGATCAACAAGGTTGTAGTATGTGCATTACATCAGGGGGGATGACTTTGAAGGACAAAACTCTAAATGCATGAGCACTATGAAACAAGCACATATTGATTTTCATACTCTCTCATGCTAATGATGTTCTCAATTATTCAAGTGTAGATGGAAATTGAGAATACAAACAAAATACCTCACGTAGGTACTTTTCCCTTGGAATGTACTACAAAGGCCAGAGGGCATTTTCTTCAAGATGACCATATTGCGAGCGAGCATCTTTTTCTTATAACTATTCGGATCATGGATAGAGATCACCAATTTGCGGTGATGAGTCAAAATTTTCATATAGTTCATAAAATGCTAATGACTCAAGACATATGGTAGAAGGTCAAAATTGATGCTTACCTTTGATTTCCAATTCATAAGCCTAATTTTGAAAGACAAGTGATGAACACTTTACATCCAACAACAGATAAGTAGTCCATGCTTGAGACAACAATAACATACTTAAAGGTAAGATTCATAATCATCCAATTTACTCACAAACTGATTAAGAATGCATTTGAACGGATCAAAGATGGAGTAGTGGATCTTAAAGATGAGGACCATGATGCAAAGAAGAGAACTTGCTTGGATATCAATAGAATTGATATAGAAGAGGAAGTGTGTTTGATGCACAAAAAAAAAGAGTAACAAGTACATCAAAAGCTGGTACTACTGCCATACTTATAATGCAACGGTTAAAATGATCCAAGGAATATGATGAAGTTGCAACCACATCATCTACAAATAGAGCACACCATTTGTCGACCTCCACTTTAACTCAACCACCTCTTATTACACAAGAGGAGTCAGAAGAAGCCTTGCAAGAAATGCGTGAATTCAAACATGGAAATGTAAACTTAAATGTTCAAGGGAATCACTATAGATAAGCAAGTGAAGCAAGAGACAAGAAAAGAGAAGGTAAAAAGATTTTGATGCTATCTAACTATGAAGAATTGCACCTAGAGGATTCAAGTTCTTATTCAAGATCACGAGATGATGAAGAACAACCTTGGTTGAATTTCAATTTTCAAAATGAATTGGACAATGGAAGGAATTAAATCACATGGTGGATGATCATTGGAACCATTGAACATGCAAAAAGAACAAGATGAAGTAGAGGAAGAAGATGAACTACAAACACCATGGCCATGTATGGACAAGAAAGCAGTTCCGGGCATGAAGCAGATATGGGTACGAAAAAGAGGACAACCACTAGCCTTGCCCCCACAATTCCCATCCATGCAAGCCAACCAGACCAGAAGACGAACGAAGAAACTAGGACAAGCTCAACCACAAGGTATCTGACGAGTTTGGGTGCCTAATGTGAAGAGATGGATAAGTATGTGTTTGAAGATGAAGAGGTGTTGCAAAATCCTTGATCTACACCAGCCAAATGAACTTCAGGAGTAGATGGTGGGCCCGTTTAGCTTGCCAATGGATGTATTAGACACCCTATGTACCTTGGAAGATCACTCTCAAAAAGATAGATCAAAACAGATAAGTTGGAGTTAGCTCAGAGGTGAAAACTTGCTATTCTTGGTTCATACACATGTCCAGTGTTTTACATAATTCTCTGAGCACAGCAGCAATTAGCTTAATTCCTCTTGGGGAAGTCTAGTTAGCTTAAAGAGCTAACTTTCAAGAGTAATCTCATCAAAAATAACAAAGCACACACTGAGAATGAGTTTTAACAAGTGATGACATCATCCCGATTTTCACGGGCTGCTATAGAAATAGACCAGTGAGCAGAAAAATCAACATAACTCAAAATATAAAAATCCAATGATTATGAAAATTTGTATGGTTATACTAGACAGTAAGCTGAATTCAACAAGCTTTAAATCACTGAATTTGCGTAAGTAACCACTGAGAAACACCTCTGACAAGATGAGTGAAAAAGTCGGGTACCTGATAGAGAGGTGAAGATGAACAGACCCTGTTGACTTCAAATGATCATAACTGAAGATTGCAACATCCAAATGACATGAAAATTTGTGAGCATATAGTAGACTTATAGAGCTAACTTTATCAAGTTAAAACACTGAAAATGATGCACCAAGCTCAGAGAAAACATCTCTGCAAGCTGACTGAGAAAACTAAGAGTAATGGCAGTGAGTAGTACACTTCACAAGAACATGGAAAGATGAACTCAAATAATCATGAAAATGAAAGTATATTGCTTGTACAATACAATGACTTACTGATACATATGTGTGCCTTGTAATCACACCTTGATATGGCATAAAGCTCAGCTCTTGGAGGTCTTCACATAGGTCTCTCTAACTACGACTAAAACTGCCATCTATTTATAGTTGAGTTTGGGAGGCTAACTTCCCTTAATCACTCTCCAATCAATCAATGATTGATTTGATTCTCTACCTACCACAAATCACGAATTCGTGGCTCCTCTTTCCATTCTTGATCAAGTGGACTCAACCACTTAAGATTCTCTTACTTTTACATTAAGTAAACTCTTCAAAAGTTACAAGAGGTAGTTCACAAGTGAACTTTACATAGTCTTCTTTTTAAAGCTTCTTCTAAGACTTTGTGAGACTCAAGCCAATACTTAGGCTTGTCATAGACTTGCTCCAACAGCTCCCCCTCAAGCAAAGTATGCTTGAGATCTTCAATCTTCCAAGATTACCTGCAAACCTATCATAGCCTTGAATTTGCAAAGCTTTGTACCATCCAATGCTTTGGTTAGAATATCTGCACATTGTTGATGAGTGGACACATATGATATTTGAATCTCTTTGCTTAGAACCTTCTCTCGTACATAGTGATAATAAACTTCAATATGTTTAGTCCTTGCATGAAAAATAGGATTAGCAGCCAAATGAATAGAACTCATAGTGTCACCAAAAATAGTTGGAGTTCCAAACTCCAATCCAAGATCTTTGAACAATGTCTTCATCCACATAGCTTCTTGTGTAGCTATGGCAAGACCTCTATATTCAGCTTCAGTAGAAGAGAGAGCAACTGTGGGTTGCTTCTTAGATGACCATGAAATAAGCTTTGAACCTGCAAAGGTAAGATAACCTGAAGTGCTCCTTCTATCTTCCTTGGAGCCAGCCCAATCTGCATCAGAAAATAGCTTCAAACCTAAATCAGATACATAAGGATAATAAAGTCCTTCATTTATGGTTCCTTTGAGATACTTGAGAATCCTTTTGGCAGCATCCATATGTGGTTTCCTTGGTGTGTGCATAAATTGGCTTAGCACACTCACACTGTAACATATATCTACTCTTGTCAATGTGGCATAGTTGAGACTACCCACTAGACTTTGATATGATGTGATGTCCTCTATGAGTTCACCTTCATGTGAGCTCAATTTGTGATTGACCTCCATTGGAGTACCTGCAATCTTACAATCTTGCATCTTGAATTTTGCCAACATGTCCTTAATGTACTTCCTTTGAGTGAGAAACAAACCATGATCTTTGTAGACAACTTCCAAACCTAGGAAGTAGGTAAGTGAACCCAAATCACTTATCTTGAACTCTTCTCTCATCTGATCTTTGATCTTCTTCATACCATCTGCATCATTTCCTGTCAATATAATATCATCTACATATACACATAGATAGATGACCTCGGAATTACTCTTTTTAATAAAGAGTGAAGGATCTGCCTTGCTTGGTTGAAAGCCTTTGTCCTGCAAGAATGAAACAAGCCTGAAATTCCAAGCTCTTGGAGCTTGCTTGAGACCATACAATGCTTTGTTAAGTTTACACACATAATCAGGATAAACTTGGTTCTCAAAACCAGGTGGTTGTGCCATATATACCTCTTCTGTTATCCAACCATTCAAAAATGCATTCTTTACATCTAGTTGAAGTATCTTCCAATTCTTGGAAGAGGCAATACTAAGCAAAACCCTAATAGTAGGCATCTTTGCCACAAGAGAGAAGGTCTCCTCATAATCAATTCCCTGAGTTTGTGCAAAGCCTTTTGCTACAAGCCTTGCCTTATACCTGTTAATGGAACCATCAGAATTCTTCTTGAGTTTATAGACCCATCTTGAGCCTATTACCTTCATGGATGAAGTCTTGGGCACCAAATCCCAAGTGTTGTTTTCCTCAAGTGCTTCAATCTCTTCCTTCATTGCATGCTTCCATTCTGTTTTTGCTTTGGCCTCTTCAAATGATGATGGCTCCTCTTGGTTTATGTCCTGTGCTATGTAGATAGAATGTTTAGTTACTAATGAGGTGTCAAACCCATACCATTCTGGTTTTTTCTTTTCCCTCATAGATCTTCTTAGGCCATGATGTGATGATTCTGCCTCATGTCCAAGTTCCTGCAATTTTGCTTTACCTTTAGACTTCCATGCTTTGATC
The DNA here is from genome assembly GCA_020310875.1 of Ceratopteris richardii. Classification (NCBI taxonomy): domain Eukaryota; kingdom Viridiplantae; phylum Streptophyta; class Polypodiopsida; order Polypodiales; family Pteridaceae; genus Ceratopteris; species Ceratopteris richardii. The sequence continues at coordinate 26,257,913 of CM035409.1, read as the reverse complement.
TTTTCCATGTGAGATTCTTCATCATCCTCTGAGGTGTCTTGTTCTTCAATCTTTGATTGTTCTCTACCAAGCTTTGGAAAATCTTCTTCAAGATCATATGGTAAATTGATCTTCCTGCATGAATCTTCATACCATGAATTGTTCTCATCAAAAACTACATCTCTGCTTACCAAGAATCCTTTGTTGGTAGGGTTGTATAACCTGTAGCCCTTTTGATTGTTGTCATATCCAATAAATACACACCTTTCTGCCTTTGGATCCATCTTGCCTCTAACTTGTGAAGGAACATGAGCAAAAGCAATACATCCAAAAATTTTACAATGATCTAAGCTTGGTCTTCTTCCATTCCAAGCCTCATATGGAGTCATCCCATCAAGGGATTTTGAAGGCAACCTGTTAATCAAGTAAGTGGCTGTAGATACAGCCTCAGCCCATAAGTAATTAGGTAAATGCTTTTCATTTAACATAGACCTTGCAACTTCAACAATTGTCCTATTCCTCCTTTCTGCCACTCCATTTTGCTCAGGAGTGTACCTTGTAGTTACCTCTCTTTTGATTCCTCTTTCTTGAAGAAAAGAATCAAACTCATGGGAGAAATATTCTCCCCCTCCATCTGACCTTAGCCTTTTTAGTGATTTACCTGTTTGATTCTCCACAAGAGCCAAATATCTTTTAAAACATGAAAAAACTTCATCTTTGTGTTTCATAAAGAATAGGATAGTCCATCTGCTGCAATCATCAATAAAGGAAACATAATACCTTGATCCAGATATTGAAGCTTCCTTGCTAGGTCCCCATACATCTGTATGAACCAACTCCAAGAGATCTCCATGCATATAACCTTTCTTCATGAATGGTAACCTGTGAGACTTTCCAAATTGACATGCACTGCACTTATAAATCATATGTTGTTTTGACAAATTAGGAAGTCCAAGTACACTTTGGTCCCTGCAGATTTGCTTTAATGACCTTTCACCAATATGTGCTAACCTTTTGTGCCATACTTCCAATTTTGTGAGTGTCTGACTACCATAATTAAAGAGAGCAATGTTTCTAGTGTCTTGTAATTCAAATGTGAACAATCTACCTGTCTTTTCACCTTTTGCAATTCTTCTGAATCCTTGACTTGGATCTTCAACAAATGCTCCTGCTTTTGTGAACCTGACTTGCAACCCTTTCTCTACTATCTGCCCAACACTTATCAAATTCTTTGTAATGGTAGGGACATAGAGTACCTTACTGAGTAGGTTGATGTTTCCATCAGGTGCTTTGACATTGCCTATTTTCTCCACAGGATGTTTTGTATCATCTCCTGTTTGTACCTCATGATTATTCCTTGGATCTTCTGAATCTGATAGGAGTGCCACATTTCCTGCCACATGATTTGAACAACCTGAATCTATGTAGAAAACATGCTCATCAGATTTACCTTGTGGCATAGCCATGTTCATGATCAATAATGAATCCTCTTTGTTTGAGTCTTCTGTGTAGTTATTGTAGTCTCTCCTTCCTTTGTAGCCTCCTTGATAGTTTGAATGATTGTAGTTGTTGTAGTTGCCATGGTAGTTGTTGAACCTTCCTCTTGAGTAGCCATAACTTCCTCTATTGTATCCTCTGCCTCTTTGATTCCTGGAATTCCTAAAGCAATTTTCAGTTGTATGATTAGTTAATCCACAAATAGAACATGAGTTGGAGTCTTGGGATCTCCCCCTGCCTTGTCTACCTCCTCTTCCTCTACCTCTGCCATGTCTTCCTCTACCTGCATAGTTAGCTTGATATGTACCTACTTCATCATCCACTTTCTTTGCCTTTCCTTTGTTATCTTTAGACTTGCTTTTATCCGTGTATAAAGCTGAAGATTGATTACCTTTAGAGCTTTCTCCATTTTTGATAAGCTTTGCCTCTTGAGTAAGTAGTTGTCCAATGAGTGTGTTGAAATCAGGTACATGCATGTCCATGTACAAATCCATAGCTGTGGTGAATGCTTCCCACTTATCATCTGCCTTCAAGCCATTGATGACCTGCCTTACAATTTGCTCTTCATCTATTACCTCTCCAATGCTTCCCAACTGATCCGCTATGTCCTTGAGCTTTGTGACAAAATCAGTCACATTTTGTTTGGGAGCCTTCTTGAGAGTTGTGAAATCCAGCCATAGTTGATGCTTCCTAGCTTTGGTACTTGAAGAAAAGAAAGCTTCAAGTGCATCCCACACTTCCTGAGATGTCTTACAAGTTCTAATGTGAGGCAACAAAAAATCTGAGATAAAGTTGAGGAGATAAGACCTTGCAAGTGCATCCTTGGAGCACCATGTGCTCAATCTTTCTTGCTCTTCTTGTGTTGGTTGACTTTTGTTCCTGAAACTTGGCATAACTTCATCTCCAGCCACATAACCATATAAACTTCTACCTTGGAGATAGGCTTCCATTCTTAATGACCAAGCTGAGTAGTTACCTCTATCTAATTTTTCAATTGATGAAGGAAATACATCTGCCATGTTGTCCAACCTTGCTCTGATACCACTGTGAAGAGATGGATAAGTATGTTTTTGAAGATGAAGAGGTGTTGCAAAATCCTTGATCTACACCAGCCAAATGAACTTCCGGAGTAGATGGTGGGCCCTTTTAGCTTGCCAATGGATGTATTAGACACCCTATGTACCTTGGAAGATCACTCTCAAAAAGATAGATCAAAACAGATAAGTTGGAGTTAGCTCAGAGGTGAAAACTTGCTATTCTTGGTTCATACACCTGTCCAGTGTTTTACATAATTCTCTGAGCACAGCAGCAATTAGCTTAATTCCTCTTGGGGAAGTCTAGTTAGCTTAAAGATCTAACTTTCAAGAGTAATCTCATCAAAAATAACAAAGCACACACTGAGAATGAGTTTTAACAAGTGATGACATCATCGCGATTTTCACGGGCTGCTACAGAAATAGACCAGTGAGCAGAAAAATCAACATAACTCAAAATGTAGAAATCCAATGATTATGAAAATTTGTATGGTTATACTAGACAATAAGTTGAATCCAACAAGCTTTAAATCACTGAATTTGCATAAGTAACCACTGAGAAACACCTCTGACAAGATGAGTGAAAAAGTCGGGTACCTGACAGAGAGGTGAAGATGAACAGACCCTGTTGACTTCAAATGATCATAACTGAAGATTGCAACATCCAAATGACATGAAAATTTGTGAGCATATAGTAGACTTATAGAGCTAACTTTATCAAGTTAAATCACTGAAAATGATGCACCAAGCTCAGAGAAAACATCTCTGCAAGCTGACTGAGAAAACTAAGAGTAATGGCAGTGAGTAGTACACTTCACAAGAACATGGAAAGATGAACTCAAATAATCATGAAAATGAAAGTATATTGCTTGTACAATACAATGACTTACTAATACATATGTGTGCCTTGTAATCACACCTTGATATGGCATAAAGCTCAGCTCTTGGAGGTCTTCACATAGGTCTCTCTAACCACGACTAAAACTGCCATCTATTTATAGTTGAGTTTGGGAGGCTAACTTCCCTTAATCACTCTCCAATCAATCAATGATTGATTTGATTCTCTACCTACCACAAATCACGAATTCGTGGCTCCTCTTTCCATTCTTGATCAAGTGGACTCAACCACTTAAGATTCTCTTACTTTTACATTAAGTAAACTCTTCAAAAGTTACAAGAGGTAGTTCACAAGTGAACTTTACATAGTCTTCTTTTTAAAGCTTCTTCTAAGACTTTGTGAGACTCAAGCCAATACTTAGGCTTGTCATAGACTTGCTCTATGACAAGCCTAAGTAAATTACAAATATGGGTACCCAAGAAGCTCTTACATACACAACAACCTATGCTCTCCCAAATGAGAAAAGTCTCAACAAAGAAGCCAAGGTGAGGCAAGGGTCAGAACCAAACACCAAGACCAAAAGTAGACCAACTCACTTCTTCAACAAGAGTCAGAAGACCAGCAACAATGGTATGGGTATGGAAGCCAAAAGCACTAATCGCCCCCATAGAACCAAAGAACCAACCACATGGGATACAGAATTTAAGAAACCATCTGAAGACGAAGAAGCCCAAGATGATCTCTACGCAGCCAAACATGGTTCTCAAATGGATCCCTATAAGGAGGAATGATCAGTTGTCATCTCGAGGTCCAATGGACACCTCTAAGTATAGCTTGCATCAACATCCCCAAGTAACATCAAAATCCTCGACGTGCAGCAACCATGTGCATTTGGCATAACCTTGTCTTTTGCACCATTCAGGTCATGCATTTCCAAAGTATCCATTAATATAGGGCCACATTACATGGTCGTGCATAGACACATTTGAGAATCCCAAGCACATGAGACACATTTGACATATGTACATTATTTTATTGATATTAACATCTTTCTTCTTGTTTGGTGAAATTGTTTCAAAGACAGAGAGAGAGAGAGAGATTTTTCCCAGGTTTGGATCCTAGAACATGAATGAGTCATGCTTAGTTGAAGGTGGAATCGTTGATAACTGGGCAATTATCAGTTTGGATAGAAGTGTGTCTCGGCTAACAGACGATATTATTGCTGCCTTATCTTGTAGATGTCCAAAACTTGGCATGAACATGGCATCCACAACTATTGTTCCCCCTTACCATGGTAGGATGGAAGAGCTTGAAGTTCTGCAACTTGAGCGATGCTTAACTACTGTATGTATGAGAGCATCCAAGGAGATATCTGCAAGGGGTAGTTCTGGTACCCTGCAAATCCTTGTATGTATATTGGGTGAGAAGACTCCTTCTTATGGTGAGCTAAAGAGAATATGTGAAACTAAGCTTGGTCTAGTTACCCAATGATGTTTGTCAAGGAATATAAAGAAATTCAATTCTCAGTATTTGGAAAATGTTGCTTTGAAGAGAGGGGACAGGACGAGGCGCTCAAAGAATCTCATCAGTGGACCATCACAAGGGCATTCATTGACAACGATAGACCAGCCCATGGTCCATCACAGTGACGGGTGTACAACACAAAGAGCTAAACATCGATCAACCATTCACCATGGTAAGAATCCTTACTTTGGCAACCACATAACCTTGATAGATTAGGAAACCTCTTCGTCAACATACCCTTGAGCACTTAGCTCAAGACCTCCACTTTTTGCACCACACTTCTTCCTATGCATTTTTCAAGTATGCATGCATAGGGCCACATTACAAGGCCATGCACAAGGCACATACTTTCTTCAACCCATGCACTGATGCACTAACCCATCACTCATTATGGGTTATGAGTACTTGACATGACTACTATGAATGTCATCTTTAAAAGATCCGGGGGACGTTAAGGTTATAGCAACAATAGCAACGAAGCAATCCACCACTGATGGCTGCTCCAAATCAACATGGACAATCTCTTTTGCGTAACTAGAAATTTTTGGAAGCTCACAACGACACATTCTAGCTCAAATCCAAGGAAGAAGCACATACAAAGGAACTAAGACCTACAACAGCTAGTAGTGACAAATGAAGAATTGGATAACTGACCCTACTACATTTGGGAGATCGATGGCTCTGGTTCATACAGGATGGACACTACCTCTCAAAGCACTACATGGAACACCATTACAACAAGGGTCTATTAGGGATGACAGACTCGAGAGGGGGGAGTGTTAGCACTCAAGGTGAGGAACAAGGTGCAAGAACATGTCAAAAAAGTTGACACACAAGAAGAAGGAGCAAGTAGGGAGCTCCAAGAAGTACATCTCAAATTTTTAGAAGGAATCCCTATAAAAATAGTGATTTTCATCACTAAAAGCCATTGTAAATATCATTTCATATTTTTGTAACTCCATTTTGTTCAAGCCGAGGAGTCCTCAAGCTTGAGGAGAGGGCCAAAACTAGTCAAAAAACTATAAAAAGAGCTAGAGAACTCATTTTTGGGGTTAGCTTGTTAGAGAGTTGGCTTGTTAGAGATTGAAGATTTGTAAGAGAGTTCTTTGTAATAGAAGCTTTCCATTGTTCCTCTCTTTGGTCTTACCGTGTGCACGTGTGTGTGTATGTGTGTGCATGCTTGTGCACTTTCACTCATGCACTTGTGCCTTCACTTGCTCATGGTCTTCATACCAGTCCTCACGTCTCCACAGATTGACAAGTAAAGGAGGTGGTGCTTATGATTGAGCTACAAGGCTCATTGAGAGCCATTCAAGAGTTTCAAAGCGAGGTGGCAAGTGTGTTGCAAGCTTGCAAATGTGTATCATGGGCATTCAAGTGTGATCAAGGGAGAAGCAGCTTCAAGTTGGAAGTATTCTTAACCCGCTCAGTCAATTCTTAGCTTAGGCTAAGCATGACTAGTGGTATTAACTAATTAAGGTGGCGATAAGCATGACATAAGTACAAGAAACCCTAATTACTCAAGTTCAAGCATAAGTTAGGATATTGTTGCAACAAACCATAAAGGAAAAGGATTTGAGTGGATAGATCACATCTCAAAGTGCAATAAACTCAAGTATTCCTAACGATGATATTTGTCAGACAAGATTACACCAGAGAAATCTATAAAAGAACAAGTAACTGATTCAAAAGAACATTGCAATGCGGTTTTAATTGGGAAAATTGGGACTAGTAGACAAGCCCTATGAACCTTAGATCAGGTAGACACCTAGGTTGGGATGGACAAAGCATCAGATCATGTGAAGCTAGTGTCAATCACACAGGTAGATCATGGACACAACAACTTAGTGATTATCCCTATGTGCTAAGCTCAAAAACAAGTGTTGATACATTTAGGTAGTGATGTGTGTGAACACACTAGGATCTTCGAGGCACTTTTTTCCATCTTTAGGAGGTTTTTTCCCCAGGCTTGCATATACGCCTATTGCCCTAACGGGTTACTTATCTTTGTACATTCTAGTGGTAATACATTTAGTATTGTGTGTTGTGCTCCAAGCTTCTTCTTCTCCCTTGTGTTGTTTGTGTGCTTCTGTAGACCTCAAACTCCAACAATTGGTATCAGAGCAGGTCACTGCTTCATCTAAGGCATCATCAACACCTCTCCAATCATAGTCTCAAAATCACACAAAATTTGGTGAGTATACTCAGGGTGGTTAGGAGATAAAAAAATCTTCGCTTTGTGGTGCCAAAATTGCGATATGAGCTCGTTTCAACCTTTGAACGCATTATCCTAGTGCTTGTGTAGGAATTTTTTTCTTTTTGTGCCAAAGATATATACATGTTTCGGTTTGTTAGTTTAAGCATCTCAAAGTCTGTTACATGTTTAGCAAAACTCGACAGGGTAGTTCTGTTCAACTTTTAGGGATACATTCATTTTTTTGCATCAGGGTATTTTAGTCAGTGGCCATGGGTGAAAGCAGTGATGTATTCCATATGTTGGCTATTGAGGATATGTTGGGTGGTATGAATTACCCATTATGGTATTATATGATGCTTCATGTATTGGTCACAAAAGGATTGTGGAATATTATGCAAGCTATTGAAAAATATCCTATTACACTTGCAAATATAGGTACGAAAGCTGACGCAAATGGCATCGAAGATGGTGATATTCTACAGATTCTTGTTCATGCTACGGTTCTTGCTGCACCTATTGTAGGGAAAATTTGTTGGGATGGCAAAGATGCTCAACACATGCATTGATAGCGTTTTTTGTGAAACGTGTCATTATTCCTCACATTTTCTCTTGTAGAATAGCTAAGGATGCTTGGGATACACTTACCACTTTATACCAAGCAAGGAATGAGGCTCGTGTTTGTTCCATAGGTGGTGCCTCAGATTGATACGAGAAAATCTCACTATGCTCAGGTGACTCTGTGTAATAAGCATGTGGACTACCTTCATGGGAGTAGTCTGAACTATGAGCATGAGAGTCATTCTCTGAGATCATTGGGGTCACTTGCACCAATGCTCTATTAAGGTTCTCTTGTACCACTGCATACTTAACTGGAATTACATTGGCAGGCCCTGGTGGTTGGTTTCCTAGGACTAGTTGTGGCCTATATGGTGCCTGATACTTGTTAGTCGGCCACCGGATTGGCAATTGTAAAAAACGGAATCTTTTTCTAGTCCGCACGTATGAAAGGTTGTTACAAAGATGTTTGTATCTTTATATAAATCAATGAAAAAGAGACGCTGGGTGACGATCAGTTTGGATCACCAGACTGTCTGTCTGGGTGATTGATCTGACGTTACTGTGGTGTGCGTTGGTTAACTCTAAGTATTCTGTGTCGTCTGTGTCTTGTTTTGTTCTGTAAGTTGTTTGATGAAGTCTACACTCTAGTAATGACAATTTTAGTACTGTGTGTTTGAGAATCCTAAATCATTCTGCGTCTGCTGCCCTGCTTGATTATTTGTACCTGTTCGGTAAAGATTAAGTCACTGTTATTGTCTCTATTGTTACAATAGTTTGTGTTCGGGACAGTTCTTGAGTTAAGCAAGTAATTCGGCATTACGGTACTGACTAGTTCTTGCGCTGTACGCTGAAGAGAGCATTAGCTAGTGTGTGTTCGATAAACCTTGGAAGAGTTTGATTGCGTACTGTAAGATTGTAAGTGTAACAGATTCTTGATATAGTCTTGAGCATTAGTATATCGCTGTGTGTGAAGTGGTTAGTTTGGGTCAAATGCTGATCCACTTCTCACAACAACTACCTGCACAAATGAAGCAAGTGACAGATACTATCCGAGATGACTTTCAACACAAAGTTGATGTGCTGGAGGCAGACATCACTCCTCTCCAAGAAGAATTACAGGCAGTCAAGGTAGAAAATCATGCGTTAAATGGACAAATTCAGGAGTTGCAGGCCAGACTTGTAGAACAGGAAATAATTATTAATAAAAAGATGCAGCCCCGACAGTAGTCCAAGAGAAAGATGAATTACTAAGTGTTATAGATGCGGAATTAGTCAAGTTGAAGCGGTCAGTCCAGGATAAAGAAGATGCACGAGTAGCTTTAGGGAATCTGTTAGAAGAAACCAGACAACAGCTACATGAAGTAATACAGCAAGGACAAGAAATGGCAGATTTGCTTAGGAAGACTGATTACGAACTCCAGAGAACCAAGATTGATCTATCCGACGTCAACAATATTCTTAAATGCAAATTGATCGGGGAAGCACAATTACAAAAAGACATCGCAAGTGCCCACCGAGAGTGCGATGCCTATTACAAAACAATCAAGTTTCAAAATCAGGAGATAGAAAGAAGGGAGTATCAGCTTGATGTACAGAAAGAAAGATTAGCTCAAATAAATAAGCAAATTGCTGATATGAAGGTAACTCGTGATGCGGCCTTATCAAACGATTTTTATCTACAGGAAGCTTTTCTGCAGACGCAGGCAGAAGTTTTGATGACCGAAGTCATTTCTTTAAGTTTTGTACGAACAGATGCCCAATTAGTAGAACCAGATATTTTGAAATAGATGTTGGAAGCCTTAAAGAAGAAAATCGCCCGAACTTTTAGATTATCCCGATCGATGTATTTAGAAGGCATTGTAGATGAACCATAATTTTTGTAAACCTGCGCGTTCGAGTCCACCGTGTGTGTCAGTGTTAGTCGGCCGCCGGATTGGCAATTGTAAAAAACTGAATCTTTTTCTAGTCCACACGTACGAAAGGTTGTTACAAAGATGTTTGTATCTTATATAAATCAATGAAAAAGAGACATTGGGTGACGATCAGTTGGGATAACCAGACTGTCTGTCTGGGTGATTGATCTGACGTTACTGTGGTGTGCGTTGGTTAACTCTGAGTATTCTGTGTCGTCTCTGTCTTGTTTTGTTCTGTAAGTTGTTTGATGAATTCTACACTCTAGTAATGACAGTTTTAGTACTGCGTGTTTGAGAATCCTGAATCGTTCTGCGTCTGCTGCCCTGCTTGATTATATGTACCTGTTCGGTAAAGATTAAGTCACTGTTATTGTCTCTATTGTTACAGTAGTTTGTGTTCGGGACAGTTCTTGAGTTAAGCAAGTAATTCGGCATTACGGTACTGACTAGTTCTTGCGCTGTACGCTGAAGAGAGCATTAGCTAGTGTGTGTTCGGTAAACCTTGGAAGAGTTTGATTGCGTACTGTAAGATTGTAAGTGTAATAGATTCTTGATAGAGTCTTGAGCATTAGTATATCGCTGTGTGTGAAGTGGTTAATTTGGGAAACCAAGCATAGGGCCTCTGTATAACAGACCCCTTCCACTCCCAAGAACCCACTAATTGTTTAAACGCGTCTCTGATGGATAGTTTCGCGTTTAACATACTGTTGTTGTGGTCGATAATATGGCTATTGGTATTGGTTCTGATACCTACCCTATTGGTAAGGTTGCTGATAATTCTGTCTAACAGCCTGTCTATTGTATGGATAATCTTGAGCCGTATGGTTCGTGTATTTTCTCTCAATAGTGCAATATGGAGCATTCCTTTCTCTCATGTTCTGGTTGTGCAATGGGCATGCGTTAGCCATGTGGTTGCCTCCACAAGTATAACACCGAGGTTGCCTTCAATGAGGTGACTCTTGGTATTTGTTTATTTTGAACTCCTAGCTTCTTGGCAACTTGCTCTGCTATCTCATCCAGCTCAGTGGAGGCTCTGGAGGTATGACTAGTAGAACTGTCAGAGTCTTGATAGAGTTTGGATAGTCCTAACTCCTCACCCAAGTTGTCTTCTATGTCAATGCAGGTCCGCACACACTCTTCTATGGATCTAGGCTCTTTCAAGTACACATATGATCTTAACTTGGTGCTTAGTAAGCCATCTAAAAACAAAGCCACTTATTTGGCTGGTGTGGGTAACTCTGGAGCAGGGCATCTCTCTAGATACTGTCTGAACCTTCTACCTGCTAGCCGCACTGTTTCTTGGGGTGTCTGCTTGAAGTTGTGGATCAAAGATGATGTGTCATGCCTGATACCACTCTTGGAAAATTCTACAATGAATTTGTCTAGCAGTTGACCTATATCGTGATAGTTGCGACTACTCAGTGGTTTAAACCACGCTAAGGCAGTGCCCTTAAGAGTCAAACCAAATGCCTCGTACTGGGTGAACAAATCTTCAACCTGTTCAGCTCTTAACACTTGTTTGAACTCGGCCACATGATCATAAGGATCTCTTGTCTCGTCAAAATAATTCTTCATTGCCTTGATCACTTGAGTGGGTCTAAGTGTTCTTGGGTGCTCTCGGGGTCTAGGCAATGGAAAATCATGTTCATCTCTTTGTTGCCTATGTGCTTGATGCCTCTCTCTTTCAGGTCTTTCATTTTCAAATCCTTATCTATTTCTTCCCAAAGTGTGTGCAAAACTGACATCAGGTCCCTCTCTTGTTCGCTCTCATTGTGCTTCATGAGCATTGGATGATCCTACACCTTGGAGGCCATGGGACACATTGGATTGTGGTGGAGGAAAGATCAATTCACTCTTCCAAGTATATGCATGTCTATCATGTTCTGTTACCAAGAATATCTTCTCTGATGTGTTATCCAGGTAGACAACTTTGCCAGGTATCTCTGGATCCTTGAACTCGTAGATGATGACTATGCCCAATTGGCTAGGTTGATCTAGCTTGAATCTCCAAAAGGCTTCCTCTGTTTCTCTATTCAAGAATAGTTCTATGCTTTTGTTGTCTTGAGGGATCCAATCTGGAGTGATCACTCTGGTCAAAACTGACTTACCTCTAGGAGTCTGGGGTCCTTGTCCTACATTTCCTTGTTCTAGGTCTCCTATTTCATTCTTAGGAATGATATTTCCAAACTCATCGGTCCTATCTGGTAGGTTGGTGACCACATACATGGTTCCTTCCTTATCAATGTATGAACCCTCTTCGAACTTGACTACTGGGTGTTCAAGTCCAAAGGGTTGATCTGGATTTTTGAGTTGGACCACTGATCGCCTCAGGCCATCCTCATAGATGCGAGCATCTAATTGATTGGTCTGAATATATTCCAACTGTGTCTTATAGGGACCTTCTGGTGTTTGTAGATGGGCCGTTCCTGAGCCACCTACAGGTTTCCCCATGCTAAAAGACATTTCTGAGTCACTTGTGTCAGAGCTTAGTACGTAAGGATAACCACTTAGTTGTTGTGCCCAAGACTTAGCTGTAAGGTTGACACTAGCCTCAAAATATCTAATGCTTTTTCTATCCTTGCCTAGGTGTCTACCAGATCTCAGGTTCATAAGCTTTGGATAAGAGTCCAAAATTTCCCCTTGGTATGGTTCAAAATCCTTTGGAGTCCCCTTGGGTTCCCTAGTCCCACCTGAGGGTCAACTTCAAATTAGTCAACTTCAAACGATCTTTCCAACGAGCTATAAAGCTCAAAAAATGGACTTTGGATGAAAAAGTTATGTCAAATCAGGCTCCTGGGGGTCAAAACAGGCAAACAGGACCTTTTGGAAAAAATCACGATTTTATGTGAAAATCGTGATTTTGTGAAATCATGAGAATCGTGATGCTGTGAAATCAAGAGAATCGCGATGCTGTGAAATCAAGAGAGTTGCGATGCTGTGAAATCAAGAGAATCGTGATGCTGTGAAATCAAGAGAATCGCGATGCTGTGAAATCAAGAGAATCACGATGCTGTGAAATCAAGAGAATCGCGATGCTATGAAATCAAGAAGAAATGCGATTTTGAGTAAGAATCGTGGAAAATGCGATTTTGAGAGAGAATCGTGTTTTGAAAATCGCGATTTTGAGGCCACAGAGAAGCGTGTTTTCAGAAAATCGTGTTTTTTGGCTGAAACTCGTGATTTATGAAAATCGCGATTTTGAGCCCACTAAAAATTGTGTTTTCTCAAAGTCGTGTTTTTACTTGAAAATCGCAATTTTGGTTGAGAATCGTGTTTTTGCTCAGAATCGTATTTTTTGAGAATCGCCAAAAGAAATCATGCTTCTGAGGGTGACCAGAGAATCATGTTTTTGAAAAACTTAGAGAATTGCGATTCTGAGCACAACTAGAGAATCACGATTCTGAGAATGACCTCAAAATCGTGTTTCCTTCAAAGAGCTTTTAGGCGGGAAATAGAAAATCGTGATTTTCAAAAAAATTTGAATTTTTCACAGAATCGCAATTTTCATCACAGAATCGTGTTTTTTTGGCGGGAACTTCGAATTTCTGAGCGCCGAACAATGGCGAGCTCCGTATGTGCAGAAAATCGTGAAAAAACACAGGCGCTTGCTCTCCCTTGCACTTCCTAACTCCTTCCCACACAATAATGCATGAAATATGGTATGAAAATGGTGAAAATGCACTAACAAAACAAGAAATTTCTATGAAGATGAAGATGGAGATGATGACGATGATGAAGATGGAGAAGAAAATCAGAAAATGAACAAAAATGACAGTTTTTTTACCTTCCAACATCGCAAATCTACGATCTTACCATCACAACGCTCGTCCTCGAAGCTCTCTCCCCGGCGACGGCGCCAAAATTTGGTGTAGCTCAAGCGTAAGCACCACCTCCTTTACTTGTCAATCCGTGGAGATGTGATGACCGGTATGAAGACCACGAGCAAGTGAAGGCACAAGTGCATGAGTGAAAGCACACAAACATGCACACACATACACACACACACACGTGCACAAAGTAAGATCAAAGAGAGGAACAATGGAAAGCTACGATTGCCAAAAGAGTTCTCTTACAAAGCTCTAATCTCTAACAAGCTAACCTCAAAAATGAGCTCTCTAGCTCTTTTTATAGTTTTTGGACTAGTTTTGGCCCTGTCCAGACTTAGTGTCCGGCCTAGTTAAAAATTAGGTTCCAGGGCTTATTTGAGGGCTCAAACGAAGTCTAAAAATTATGAAAATTGGTAGGATGATACTTCTAATACTCCTCAAGCTCAAGGACTCCTTGGCTTGAACAAAATGGAGTTACAAAAATAGAAAATGGTATTTACAATGGTTTTTAGTGATGAAAATCACTATTTTTGTAGGGGGTTCTTCTGAAAATTTGACATGTACTTCTTGGAGCTCCCTACTTGCTCCTTCTTCTTGTATGTCCACTTCTTTGATGTGCACAGGAGCTTTTTCCTTGACCTTCAGCTTCAACAGCACCCTCTGTTCTGATCGAGGAGGGGAGTATATGTCTTCTAACTTTAATGCATTTTTGGCTAAGCGTGGGATAAAACATCAGTGTACAATGCGGTATACACCTCAATAGAATGGAATTCCTCAATGAAAGAACATGTCACTCATGGAGATGGCAAGGTGTATGGTCAAGAGTAAGGCTTTACCAAATAGTTTCTGGCTTGAGGTTGTCATGTGTGCAACATATGTACTTAACAGGTGTCCCACTAAAGCATTATAGTCTATCACTCCATATAAGGCTCAGCATGGTTGCAAGCCATCTATTTCTCATCTGCATGTTTTTGGTTGTCTAGCATATGCATTAGTGCCTGAAGAACATTGTAGAAAATTGGATGATAAGGCAATCAAATGTATTTTTGTTGTGTATAGTTCTGAAAGCAAAGGCTATCATTTGTATCATTCAGAGAAAGAATGCATTTTGGCTAGCCGTGGTGTTTTACTATGGAAGATGCTATTCAGCAACTACTTTCATGTACTAAGGAGACATTAGTTAGCTCCAAAAATATGTATGATACTTTACTGCCTCTCTTTATAGGTGGATAGTCTAGTAGTGGTCCTAATGAGGCAACTTCTCAGCCTTTACAGGTTTCATGTGATGATGTAGATCATTCTATTTTTTATGCAGATTTACATGATGCACTTGTTGATGAGAGAGCTGATATTGAGGAGGCAAAAACTATGCCAAAATGGCTAGTGCAAACTTTGCATGACAAAAAATTAGATACACCTCTGTCATATCATACTTGTTCAGGCTCTCATAGTGCCTCTTTTGCTTCAGATTGCTATGCTATGACTGCCTCTAGTCTCTGTGATGATAATGAGCCTATTTCATTTGATGAAGCACAAAATTCAAAAGATTGGATGGCTACTATGCAATCATAATATGATGCTATCATGAAAAATGGTACCTCGTCTTTAGGCAACTTGCTCCTGGCAAGAAGGCCATTGGCACAAAGTGGGTATACAAGTTGAAGCATAAGCCTCATGGAATAGTTGACAGGTATAAGGTTAGGCTTGTTGCAAAGGGTTATGTGTAGGAAAGAGGCATTGATTTTGATGCGACCTTTGCACCTACATGTCGTATGACTACTGTTCGTAGCATCTATGCACTTACAACTCATCATGGTTGGAATTTACATCAATTGGACCTTAAAACAATATTTCTGAATGGTGACTTGCATGAAGAAGTGTATGTTTTTTAGCCTTGTGTTGGAACTGAAGGATTCACAAGGCAAGGAAGCTTACGAAGGGAGTCAGAGAGAAGAGAAAGCACAAGCAGACAGAGTAGTCAACGACGATCTGGCAAGTAGGCCAATATTTTTTCAGGACACTAAAGCATATCAAAGAGGTGGACACACAAGGAGAAGGAGCAAGTAGGGAGCTCGAAGATATGTATGACAAATCGTTAGAAGAAATCCCTACAACAATAGTGATTTTCATCACTAAAAGCCATTGTAGATACCATTTCATATTTTTGTAGCTCCATTTTGTGCAAGCCAAGGAGTCCTTGAGCTTGACGAGCATTCGAAGTAGCTACCTACCAATTTTCATAATTTTTAGACTTCGTTTGAGTCTTCAAATAGGCCCTAGAACCTAATTTTTAACTAGGCCGGACACTAGGTCTGGACACGGCCAAAACCTAGTCAAACACTATAAATAGAGCTAGAGAGCTCATTTTTGGGTTAGCTTGTAATTGATCTAAACTTGTATGAGCACTTTTGAAGTAATCTAAAAGAACTCCATTGTCTCTCTCTTTGTCTTACCTTGAGTGCGTGTGTGTGTGTATGTGTGTGCATGTTAGTGTACTTCTCACTCACGCACTTGTGCCTTCACTTGCTCGAGGTCATCATACCATCCTCATGTCTTCCCGGATTGACATGAAAGGAGGTGCTACTCATCACTGAGCTACACCAAATTTGGCGCCGTTGTCGCGGATCGAGCTTTGAGGACGAGCGTGTGATGGTAAGATGTAGATTCGAGACGTTGGCGTTGGAGGTACTTGCTGCATCATCATCTCCAGCACTCCGCGCAAGTACGAAACATAACGAAACTGTCTCTGTGCCGCCAAAGTCTGTCGATCGCGATCGACATAAAAAATGCCCATTTGGTCCATTGAGAGCAATGGAGAGCATCCAAAGCAAGGGTTTCTTTGCAAGCTTGAGAATTGGGTTCTTGAGCGTCATAAAGCAAGGGATCAACAAGTAAGGTCGGAATATTATCAACTCCCTTTGTCAATTCTTAGCTTAGGCTAAGTTCGAGTAGTGTTAGGAGTATGTTAGGACAACGATAGGCATGTGACAAGTCAAGTCAAAGACTATCTAAGAAATCAAGTTCAAGAGATAACCTGTGTGTGACCGAGAACTTTAAAGGAAAAGAACTTAACGTGGGACAATCAACTTAAGTGCAGAAAATTAACTCAAAAATTCCTGACGACGCGATATCAGACAAGATCATAAACACGATAACACCCTAAAAAGGAATCAAGTGACTGACACCAATTGATCGGCAACAAGGTTGTACTTTGGGCAAAAATTGGGCTACTTAAATAGGCATATGAACCTTAGGTCAGGACGGCATCTAGTAAGAGATAGACAAAGTCTTAGGTCTTCAGAGGCTAGCGTTAATCATACTGCTAGGTCTTGGGCCCAGCAATTGAGTCACCACTCGCATTACCCTAGCTCTGAGACTAGTGAATCAGAGATGTCTCAAGGTATGGACAGACCTACAGGAAGTACAGGTGTGCCATATCTGTATAGGGTGGAAGGCCCGTACAAGACGCAGTTGGAATACCTTAGGACCAACCGATTAGGTGCTAGCATCTATGAGGATGGCCTAGGAAGATCCGTGGTCCAGATTAAAAATCCTGACCAATCCATTGGACTAGAACACCCAGCTATAAAGTTTGACAATGGAGCATACATGGATAAAGAAGGAACCATATATGTAGTCACCAGTCACCCAGAGAGGACAGATGAATTCGGGAATGTGATCCCTGAGATGGACATAGATGACCTAGAACAAGGGAACGTAGGAGGAGAGCCTAGGACCCCTCGAGGGAAATCTGTTCTTACTCGAATCCTCAATCCGGAGTGGGTTCCCCAGGACAATAAGAGTATAGATCTGCTTCTAAACCAAGAGACCGATGAAGCCTTTTGGAGGTATAAATCAAATAGGCCAAATGATGTAGGGTCAATCCTGATCTATGAATTCAAAGATCCTGATAGCCCAGGTAGAGTGACTTACTTAGATCACACTTCAGAGAGGATCTTTGTGGTTACAGAACATAACAGGCATGCTTATACTTGGAAGGGGGAATTCGTTTTTCCCCAACCAAGATCGAACGTGTCCTATGGTCAGCCGGGAGCGGGACCATCCCAAGCTCATGGAGCTCAAAGAGACAGAAGTAGAGATAGTCCAGAAGTAAGCTTTGCCAACCCTGTGGGCAGAGAAAGAACGAGAACGAAAACAAATAGAGTGGAACCTGAGGTACTTAGAGCTCCAAGGAATGAAAGAAATACGGATGAGTTCCCTCTACCAAGACCTAGAGAGCATGCAAGGACTTTGAGACCGACTCAGCTAGTTAAGTCCATGAAGAACTACTTCGATGGCACTGGAGATCCATACGATCATGTGGCGGAGTTTAGGCAAGTCTTGAGAGCTGAACAAGTTGAAGATCTGTTTACGCAGTACAATGCCTTTGGTTTAACCCTTCTAGAGGAACACTGCCCTGACATGGTTTCAGCCACTAAACGAGAGGCAGTTCAGGAGCATAGATCAAGTTCTAGAGGCATTCATTATCGAATTCTCTAAAAGTGGCATAAGACATAACACGTCCTCGTTGATTCATAGCTTCAAGCAAACCCCTCAAGAAACCGTGAGACTTGCTGGAAGAAGATTTAGGCAATACCTAGAGAGATACCCTGTCTCTGAGTTACCCACACCAGCTAAGCAAGTGGCTTTGTTCTTGGATGGATTGCTAAGCACCAATGTGTACTTGAAGGACCCTAGGACCATAGAAGAGTGTGTACGCATGTGCATTGACATCGAGGATAACCTAGGGGAGGAATTAGAGCTTTCAAAAATCTACAAAGATACTGATAGTTCTTCTAGTCTCTCTTCCACGCAATCCACATCTATTGAGGAATTAGCAGGAAAAGTAGCTCAGAAATTAGGTGTCACTAGCAAACAACTCCCGAGATTTGCCCCTGTGAAAAGATGCTATACTTGTGGAGGTGACCATATGGCGAATGTATGTCCCATTATGGCTCAACCCCAAGTAAATCCTAGTGGCCAGTACTGCACCATAGAAGGAAGATACACCAATCACACAGCACAAGACTGCCCATACAATAAGCAAGCTGTTAGGCAAACCTACCCTCAACCATACCCTCAACAAGGCAGATACCAGAGTCAATACCCACCACAACAGTATACTAGGCCCCAGCAAAATTACCAACCGCAATATCAGGCCCAATTGAGACCCCAGCCAGTGCTAGCGCAACAACCACCTGCTCCTACTAATGTGATTCCGGTAAAGTATGTTGCTGCAGAAGAAAACCTGAATAGAGCTATAGTCACAGTAACACCATTAATTTCAGAAAGTGATCCCAATGACCATAGCTTTGATTCTACACATGTTGATAGTCCCCAGGCTTACTACATGCAATCTCCTAAACATGGTGAGTCCTATTACAGTGAGGAACCGAGTGAACCTA
Source organism: Ceratopteris richardii (assembly GCA_020310875.1). Classification (NCBI taxonomy): domain Eukaryota; kingdom Viridiplantae; phylum Streptophyta; class Polypodiopsida; order Polypodiales; family Pteridaceae; genus Ceratopteris; species Ceratopteris richardii. Next base: position 26,239,141 of record CM035409.1, on the reverse strand, counting down.
ATTGGGAGCCAGAGTATGCTAATGTCATGTACGCAAACCCCAACTCTAGACCTCAACCTAGGCAAGTAAGACCCCCATTTCCTAAAGAACCATGCTACAGATGTCAGGGAGATCATCTCATTCGTGATTGTCCCTTGCCTCCACCTACACAACCCCAGTCAGTGACGATCCAGGGCTATTGCCAGGAGTGTGGAAAGGAGCATCTCTTACGAGACTGCCCAAAGAATCCTAACAATATGCCAAAAATCACTCCTATCAATGTCGTTGGGTTAGTTATAGACTCCACAAGAAGTGTGACTTCCACTACACCAATGCAAGTGATCACTAGAGCCCAAGCCTTGCAACAGAACCAAAGTGTAGGCCAGGAAAAGAGCCCAGATGTTAGTGAAACGGAGAGCATGACAAAGAAGAGGACTAGAGCTTGGAGAGATAGTTGTGAAAGAATGAAAAGGCAATGGGCGAAGAAAATGAGTGAACTTGAGGAAAGCCTAAGAGAAACGAGAACCAGGATAACCGAACTCACATCTCCAACTCCCTCTCACACTACCCCACCTCCACCATTCCCAACTCCATCCGACCCGCCACCTTCCAACCCGCCTCTCCTAATCCCACCACCCCCTAGAGTAGGATCAGTCCTAGCAGATCCCACTCTCGGGGACCTAAACATGATGCTTAAAGCATATCAGGCCAGAATCCAAGATGGGCCAAACGTAACTGATCATGGAAAGTGCTACCCTAGAGCAGAATTAGAGCTTGAACGAACTAAAATTTGTGCTAAGATGGTGGAGTTGGCTCAAACCATGTTTGAAGCCAGTCGCCTTTTTAACATATCTAGCTCAGCCAAGATGCAGCTTCACTTTGAAGGAATGTTAGAAAGAATAGAGAGGCTAATTGCACAATCAGAAAAGGAACCCGCCTCTCAACCCAAGGATAAGGCAAGTGAAAGAGCAGGTCTTCCGGCCCAGGAAGCCTATGTGCCTAACTCTACGGAGCCAGACACATCATCTTCTATGAATCGGTTCACACCAGAATTCCTACGAGAAATTCAAGAAGACAAATGGGCTAAAGAGAGTGAAGTCCCTCCTCCCATTGAACTTGTGGATGATGCACACGACCAATTTCCACAAGACATCCCATCCATTTATGAGGAGCATGAGAGCACCCAATCTCAGGAAAGATTAGACTTTGAGTCTAACTCTCTGCAAGAATTACCCCACTTCACAGGCCCATGGGAAGCTAAGTCTACTTGTATGAGAGCACCCACGGTCATGGTACGAAATGAGGACTCGGTCATACCTAGGAACACAGAGGTAGTGAAAAACACTAAGGTACAGTGCAATCTCACGTTAGAAGAGCTACTCAAAGTAAGGCCAGAGCTATGGAAACATGTAGCCAAACAAGTACCAGAGATAGCAAAACCTCGTTCCCAGGTAGGGTCCCAGAGAACAGTGCCAGAAATACCCTTGGACAAGATAGGAGACATGAGTGAGGGCGAAGAGGGAAACACATATCTTCCTATCACCCATCAAGGATACACCACCAAGGCCATTTTAGACTCAGGCGCAGGAGTTGCAATTGCTACCACTTCCCTATGGAAGCGTTGGGGCAAGCCAGCACTCAGACCCACGAGGATGAAATTGCAAATGGCCGATGGTCACATAGAGCGACCCTTAGGGCTGTTAGAAGGAATAACTCTCACCACATGTGGTGTTGAGTTCGAGCATACATTTGCTATATGTGATTTTAGCAAAAATCATGCCTATGAAATGATCTTGGGACAACCCTTTATGCGACAGTTGCAAGTGGTACAGGATTGGGGAACCAATTCCTTGTACCTGCAACACTTAGGTGTTACGACCAAAGTGAATCTCAAAGATTACTCTCATAGAGATGTCCCTCCTCCAATGGAATCCCCTCCATAGAGCCAAAGATGATACAGAATCGGTGCATTCCATAGGATCAGGATCCTCATGGATGCATGAAGACACCCACTTATGGATGTGCAAAGTAGCAGTAGAAGAAGAGAAGAGAGAAGACGCCAGAGAGATAGGTGCAAAAGAAACACATAGATCAATTCAAGACCCAGCCTATGCACCTATAGTCTTTCCTGACGAAGAATTTGAACCCCACGGCTGGGCAGAAATCCTAGCAACAATGGATGTAGCCATCAATGAAGAACAATGGACACCTCACTGTGATGAAGATGGCTATGACATTTCAGTCTTCTCCATAGAGCCAATCATGGGAGAGGCAGTGTTAGAAGAGTGTGAACCTAGCCCTGATGCATTTGAGGATGCAAGTGACTCCGATCTAGAGTCAATCATTATGGATCCACCTTTTGCATCAGATGAAGAATACTTCTATGAAGTAGAATTTCAACCCCAGAGGCATGGAGAGCTTACAAATGATGTAAGGCTAGCCACACATGTGACCCCGAAGGAAGAAGGAAAGAAAAGAAAGAAGAGAGAAGTCACACCAGAAGAGGAAGAATCTTTGTTTGAGGTCCCGGAAAATTTTAAGAAGTATGAGATAGATGACAGGAGAGTCATGATCAGAATGCCTAAACAAGAGGCGCAATCGGGGGAGGCCTATGATAACAAAGAAACCACCAAGAAAATAGTGGTAGCCGTGGAAGAAGGAGAAGAGAGATGCACGTACATAGGCCATGACCTGACGGAAGACGAAGAGCACGAATTGATAGCCTTGCTAAGAGAATACAGAGATGTATTCGCTTGGAGTTACAAGGATTTGAAAGGCGTGGACCCTGACATATGCTCACACACTATCCCCATGACCTCAGATGCCAAACCTTCTAAGCAAAAGCCATACACATATAATGATAATTATGCTGCTAAGATCAAAGAGGAGATAGATAGACTGGTTGAAGCTGGATTCATCTATGAAATTGAGCACACTGAGTGGGTATCCCCCATCGTAGTGGTGCCCAAGAAAAATGGAAAGCTGCATGTATGCATTAACTTAAAGAAGGTCAATGCAGCCACAATTCGAGATAACTATCCGCTTCCTATCACAGAGCACCTCTTAGAAAGAGTAGCAGACAAGGAAGTGTACAGCTTCCTTGATGGATTTTCGGGCTACAATCAAGTAGCCATAGCTCCAGAAGATCAGCATAAGACGGATTTTGCCACTGAATGGGGCATATTTGCCTTTAGAGTAATGCCATTTGGGCTTACCAATGCACCCGCTACCTTCCAGAGGCTGATGTGCCATGTATTTAAAGAGTTCCTGAGGAAGAACTTAGAAGTCTATGTTGATGATCTTTGTGCTCATTCCAACATTAGACAAACCCATATTCCTGAACTCAGACAAATCTTTGACAAATGTAGAGAATATCAAGTCTGCCTCAACCCAGAAAAGTGCGTTTTTATGGTCAGGCAAGGCAAGATTCTAGGACACATAGTGTCAAAGAATGGCATATCCACTGATGAAGAGAAAGTGAGAGCCATAGCCGAGTTACCTAAGCCAAAGAATGTCAAGGAAGTACAAGCTTTCATGGGGCATTGTGGTTAGTACAAACAACAGCTAAGTTCTTATTTGAGAATGTGTTCACTAGATACGGGCTACCTATAGAGCTAGTTAGTGATAGAGGCACTCACTTCTTGAATGAAGTTATTGAAAATCTACTCCAAGAATTCTTGGTAGTACATAAGAAGTCTGCCCCCTATCACCCTCAAGCTAATGGCCAGGCTGAGAGCACCAATAAGATCTTATGCAATGTACTGATGAAAATTGTGAACAATAAACGCTCTGATTGGGACAAACAGCTACACCATGTTGTTTGGGCATACCAAGTCGCCTACAAAACGGTACTCCAAGCCACCCCCTTTCAGATGGTATTTGGCCAAAATGCAGTGTTGCCATTGGACTTCTTAATACCTACATTGAAAATAGCACAAGAGTATGAATGGACGGGTCATGAACTCTCCTCTAGACTATTTGACCTTGAACGATTAGGAGAAACAAGACTAAGGGCGGCTGCAGGGATATATGCAACTAAGAAACGACAGAAGGCATACTTTGATGCCCACGTTAAGGATAAAGGTTTGAAGGCAGGCGACCTAGTACTAGTATACACTTTGAAACAACATGCAAGGAAACTAGAAAAGAGAGGCTATGGACCCATGATCATTAATAGAATCTCAACAAGTGGAGCAGTGCAACTAGCCACATTAGAAGGCGATATTCTCCCGAGCTACATAAGCGGATGCAGAGTCAAGTTATATCAGGAACCTCTGACGGAAGAGATGCTAAGTCGACTCAACACTGCTAAGAAATGCAAAGAAGAAGAAAAACGAATTCGCGAAGAAGCTCAAGCAGAAGCATTGGAACGCATCCGGAGAATGAAGTTGAGAAGACAAGGTAGAGAGCAACCTAGGACAGATGCATATGCAGATCAAGGATATCACGTGGCTATGTGTGAAGTTTCAGATATAAGCTCTCATAGGATAATTGATCGATGTCCTTTTATAACCTTAGAGATAGGACAAGGAAAGGGTGCAAGGACTGTAAGAGCCTTGATTGACTCAAGTGCAGCCACTAGTGCTGTTAAATTTTCTTACTGTCAAAAGTTGAAATTAACTATCAATCCTATAGAAGCATATCTCATAGGATTGGGAGGTGTGGAAACCCCTTGCATGGGCGAGGTGGAACTTCCCCTCTATATTCAAGACGAAGCAATGACAGTCAAAGTACTAGTGTGTCAAGATGAGGACCTCACTGAGCCTCTTGTCTTGGGTCAGGACTGGATCTATGATCATACAGTCAACCTAAACCTAAGGAGTGGACTTCTTCAGGTATGGGTAAATCATAGTCGAATTACCGTTGAATTGGAAAATGAGGCACTCAAGGCACTAGGTAAGGCACGGACTCTTGGTCCTTCCAGGGGCGCACATGAAGTTGACAATGCTATTCTTGTCCAAAACTGTATGATGCAGAAAGAGGATTGTCTCAACAACGGAGTCAAGGATACGATGGCACTCCCTTCTTTTCCAAAGGCCAAAGGGACGCAGAAACCAACGGCAGGTCAAATACAGAAGGAGCAGAGTACTACTTATATTGGAGGCCAAAAACACGTGCGAAGCAGAATGTCTCAGCCATTGAAAAAAGTGTGGGTGCGGAAAGGCGAACACCTTGTTGCGACCATGCCAACCCCACGGCCAAAACCTCTTATTAGTAATCAACAACACGACACTAATAAGAAGTTTTTCACAAATTCTTCTGCGAAAGTGAAGTCTATTTGGGTAGCCAAGAAGTCGATGAAGGCCAGCCCACAATCACGACAAATCTGGGTGCCTAAGGCTTGCTTGCGGGCTCAAATAGCTACACCGAGGCCACACCCGATACAACATGTTTCACTCACTCGAACACCAGATGCCCATTCTTATACATCACACGTGGACACATATTCTTCCATGAGCACAAGTAGAATCACTTGTAAATGGGTCCCTAAAAAGCCTCATTTTCAAGTAGATACCCCTATCAAACTCTCCAGAGTCTCCACAAAATCAAGATCAAAACCCATCCATTGCAGTTGGCAACCTAAAACTTGTAATCAACTCTCGGACCCCAGTTGTAAATCCATGCACACCTACTAACTACATCACTCTCTCACTACATCATTCCACTTAGCTCCTAGGTCTACCAAATTCCTAACTACACACACAAGCACCGAGCACTTAATAACCTACTAATCTCTCCCGAACCTCATGTTAATGTTGTAATGGGGACAAAAACGGTTCTATCTTGTCCTTTACAATGTTAACACCTATTTCTATATTCTCACAGAGTCAGGAGACAAGAAGTAACATGGCAGATATGGCAGGAACTAGCTCCCAGGCAGGCACCAGCCCCCAAGTCGTGGACATTGAAAGTCTTCCCATTGAGGAGGAATTGAAGGAACGCCCAGTGGCATTGAGGGCATTACACACCATCCTGGTTCAGAATCCTCCACAGGGGCACACAATGCCGGTCAGCAAAAACTCACATTGGTTCAGTGATGTGGCAGGATCTCTGGGTGAAGGCACTTACATGTGGGAGTCCGAGATAGAATTCAATGGGCGCTGGGGCAGATATCACTTCTTCACCAGAGAATTTGAGAAACTGCAGAATAATGAAGGCCTAAAACCTATATGGAAGAAGGCGGGACTCTATGATTACTTCAAATTCCAATTGCCAAAGCCCGACTTTCTAAGATGCTCATATTTGATTAGCACCCTCACTCCGAGCAAAGACAAAAAGGGATACAGCACCTTTGTCCTCCCATCTCTCACAAGGGGCAATGAGCTGAAGCGCTTCAGGTTGACTATCAATTTGGTAAGGGAAGCTCTAGACATGAAAGGTATGCACATTCCTACGGAGAAAGAGACTATGGTCCCCGACAATATGAAGAACAGGAATCTGACGAAATTAAAGGACATGGTGGCAATGACACCTACAATTTCCATTCACTTGCGAATGGTCATGCAGCATTTTGCATTTCCCGCTCAAGAGAGGTTCACAATGCCACCTAAGAAGATATGGTTTAGTCTATACTTGGCTGACGCCTTTGATTTGACAATCAATATGCCCCACTGGATTATCGACCAAATCCACTTGGCTCATCAAAGGTGGTATAAAAAACAAAATTCTGTACTGTATGGATGATGTGCTCTCACCCGGATTGTGTATAGATGTTTGGCTTATGATGTGCCAGTTCAGAGGGCATTAATTTGGACCAGGGTACAGGAATTTCAACGTAGACTATCAACCGTAGGACCGCCATCTAAGAAAATGAGAGGCGCAGTTCAGATGCCCTGTGCACAACCCCGCGGTGGGACGCTGACACTTGAGACAACTCCACGACTTCCGAGGCGGGTACAACCCTTCACTATCAGATTACCAAGACACAGCACTGATGGACCGAATCTGGTGTTCCCACCTGTACCAACCGACCTAGAGTTTCCTCACGGATTCACATTAGAAGACCTAACTGATGAGGAGGTTGCCAGAATAATCAAAGCTGTTAACGTGGAAGTCGAGGCAGAGCAAGCTAGTGGACAACAAACTGCTACAGACCAACCCCATCCCAGACAACCAAATGTCATCCATGTGGAGGGTGAAGAAGAAGAAGAACAAGAGGAGGAACATGGTGGACAATCCGAGGAAGAAGAGCAGGAATATGATCAGGAAGCTCTGCAAGTATTTGAGGGTGCCCCAGCTTATACGAAGGAATTGAAAAAGCTCTATGATACCATCAACAGGGTTCAAGAGCAACATAGACTGTCCCTCGCAGCAGGAAAAGCTCTCATGAACCAAATCCTTGAGGAGGAAGGAGTAGACAAGCAATACCGCACCACACTTGATATGATATCGGATGCTTTAGGAGTACCTGAGACGGTGCATACCGCCCTTGCACAATCACGCAGAACGGAGCGAAGATATGGCAGACGCCCCCCACAATCAGGAAAACAGATGAATGTATTAGTATCAGAACCACAAGGAACATCCACAACTATGGGCACTGCACACACCGTTCATGATACTGAGGAAACCCATACATCAAGTGCACCCTCGTCACCCCCTTTGCCACCCCTGCCTCCAACTCCACCACATTCACCTCCCACTACCAGTGTAACCACTACTGTCACCGTCTCTGAGTCCACTACCCATACCGAAGCACAGACCATCAGTCAACCCACACAACCCACACACCCTATCTCCACCTCTCTTGTCTATTCGGCCACTGACACAGTAATTCTAATCGCAGCCACGGAAAACCTCGTTCCCCCATCACACTTCCTGGCAGTTCGTATTCACAATTGCACACACCACTGTACACTTTCACCACTATCACCACACCCACAATTCCAATGTTCACAATCACTCCCACTACTGCATCCACTTTTGATTTTATGGATATATCACCCACCTCCACACCTCTCCCTCCCCCATACACCCACCATCTCCCATTCCCCCACCACCCACTTCACCATTTTCCAGCACCGCATCCACACTCCCATTCCCCTTCCCCTTCCCCTTCCCTTCTGCATTCAACACCCTCCCCGCATCCACCCCTATTAATAATGTATTTAATAATATGTATCAGTGTATGTCGCAACTACAACAACACTACCAGCATCTGGATAACCAACATACGAGACTCTTCCGAAGCCATGAAGAACTTCAAGTACGATTCATTGATCTAGAAAGGGAAAAGCGGCTACTACAACAACAGTAGTCACTTTACAGGAACAACATGAGCAGTTAGTAGCCAATCCACCCCAATCACATGCAGAAGAAAAACAACAAATGGATGATCTGCTACACTCCCAGATAACAGAGAATCTCAAGCTTCGACGCAACCTGGCCCTCTTACGCAAACACATGTCTACTGCACTTGAGGAGAATAAACGACTACAGAAACAAAACGAAGAAAACTTGGAAGCAGCCATGGAGGGTTCCCCACAGGAAATCGACCCAGATAAATTCAAGGCCATACCCTCAGCGAATATGCAAATTGTGTTGGAAACCCATGCCGACCTCCTGGAAGCCCATGCAGCATTAGAAAGAGAAAGAGATGACCTATTGAAGCAGCTGGCAACGCAGCAGGAGTCACCAAGCAACGTCACAACCGTAGTTGACACGTCTGAAGAAGTTGAAAAACTCAGAGCAGAACTAGAAGAATTACGAAGTAAATTCATGCAATACGAACGTCAACCCTCTCCCCTTGTAGAACCCGAACCTGAAGACTTAGTGCCAATTGAAGTAGAGGAAACCTTCGAAGACCCATACGTTCCCATGCCTGCACCAGGGGGCAAGCAAACAGAAGAGGGCATGGACACCATCGAGATCGAGGCTCCTGAATGGATGCAGAGGCTAGAGAAAGTGGCCACAACCCATGATGACAGAGTGGCAGTTCAGATAGCTTCCATGTCACGTTTGGAAGAGGTAGTCATAAAATCGGATTACTTTAGAAACCTCTCCCATCATCGGTGGATCGGCACATCCGACGACTTGTATGTTCCTTTCTTTGTCTTAATGGCGGATTACAATGCTGAAATCAAGCACCACACCTCAAAAGAACCAACCTCGGCTACACAGTTTGCACCGGACGACATCCGAGCAAGTGCCAAGCAGGGAAATATACACCAACCTACGTGGAGGATTCGTCTGCTGGAAACCTACCCTGAGATGGTAAGGACATGGAATAACATGCCTTTGTATATCAAATACAACCCATGCTACTGCTCTATATTTCGAAGAAGGTCGTGGCCGGAATACACAAAAACTGTGCTGACAACCAAAGGATGCGAGAAATGGCTCAATTATGTCTACTTAGCACCACCTAAGGGCCAACCTACCATAGGATATATGATTTCGACGATTCGGCATTGGGGGGTCCGGTTCAAAAATGTACCAGATGTCATGGCCCAAATGTGCCTTAAAATCTTTGAACTCATGTTGGTCACCTTCAGGACCTTCAAGAATGTCAAGGAACCTCATATGTCAGCTCTTGGATTTAATGAAGGTAATCAGGACCTTGTCTACGACATGAGCGCAACACCACCTATTAATGTTGTATATGCATGGCACGCGAGTATCAAGTATCTACCAGCTTGCTTCAAACAGACGTTTGAAGAAATGTTTGTCACGGGATTCTGGGAATATCATTCAGAGATATTCATTCCCAGACCATCACATTTATTGCAGTTGTTTGCGGTGGAACAAGCTCTCCATTCAAAAAAATTACGTATACCACATCCAGAGGTTCCCGGGCCGGTAGATTGGGATGCTCTACTCACGGACTTGGCCAAAGGGTTGAGAATTGCAGAACATCACTTAGCACAAGACGTTGTAGAATACTACATCCAACGACCCACCCAACAAGGGTCTGTCAGGGACGACAGACGCGAGAGAGGGGGGGGGTGTTGGAACTGAAGGATTCACAAGGCAAGGAAGCTTACGAAGGGATTCAGAGAGAAGAGAAAGCACAAGCAGACAGAGTAGTCAACGACGATCTGGCAAGTAGGCCAATATTTTTTCAGGACACTAAAGCATATCAAAGAGGTGGACATACAAGGAGAAGGAGCAAGTAGGGAGCTCGAAGATATGTATGACAAATCGTTAGAAGAAATCCCTACAACAATAGTGATTTTCATCACTAAAAGCCATTGTAGATACCATTTCATATTTTTGTAGCTCCATTTTGTGCAAGCCAAGGAGTCCTTGAGCTTGAGGAGCATTCGAAGTAGCTACCTACCAATTTTCATAATTTTTAGACTTCGTTTGAGTCTTCAAATAGGCCCTAGCACCTAATTTTTAACTAGGCCGGACACTAGGTCTGGACACGGCCAAAACCTAGTCAAAAACTATAAATAGAGCTAGAGAGCTCATTTTTGGGTTAGCTTGTAATTGATCTAAACTTGTATGAGCACTTTTGAAGTAATCTAAAAGAACTCCATTGTCTCTCTCTTTGTCTTACCTTGAGTGCGCGTGTGTGTGTATGTGTGTGCATGTTAGTGTGCTCCTCACTCACGCACTTGTGCCTTCACTTGCTCGAGGTCATCATACCATCCTCATGTCTTCCCGGATTGACATGAAAGGAGGTGCTACTCATCACTGAGCTACACCTTGTGTCTTTGTGCAGAAAGGGCATGAAAACCAGGTGTGTAGGTTAAAGAAGGCATTATATGGTTTAAAGCAATCACCATCTGCTTGGTGTGAAAAGATACATGCCTATCTGATTGCATATGTTTTTGAAAAAGGTCCAACTAAGAGCACCTTATATGTCAAGCGTGCAAATGATGTGCTTCTGATCATTGTTGTGTATGTTGATGACATGTTGCTCACTGGTCCTTATGAGAAGCATATTGCTGATTTTGAGGCTGATTTGCATGCATCATTTGAGATGTCTGATTTGGGGCATCTGCATCATTATTTGGGCATTCAATTTATGCAAGTTGATGGCAGATTATCTTTGTGTCAAACAAAATATATTGACACATAATTGCAATGTTTTGGCCTTGAAGACTACAAACCCATTGCCACTCCTATGGAGATAGGTTTACGATTGAATCTTCATGATGTTGGCAATGCATTTGATGTTGTTCTCTATCAGCAGGTTGTTGGATGCTTGATTTACTTATGCATTACTCAGCCAGATATTCAGTTTGATGTATCACAGATGAGTAGGTTTATGCATTGCCTAGGTGTCAAGCATTGGCAAGAAGTTAAGGGCATCGCTCGCTACTTAAGTGGTACATGGCTACTTGGATTCTTTTTTCCCTAGGGGGGTCACTAGTGCCAGATTTACATGCTTTTTTTGACTCTAACTGGGTTGGTTGCTATGATGCTCATGTGCCCACTAGTGGCTTTTGATTCATGCTTGGTGGCTCATGTATATCTTGGTTGAGCAAGAAGCAACTTTAATGAGGTTGAGTATAGGGAAGCCTTCAAAACGACTGTTGAGTGTGTGTGGTTGCCTTATGGTTGATTTGGGTGTTGGTCATTCTTGTGCCACACCATCTTCATTAACAGTCAGAGTGCATTGGTAGTTGTGAGGAACCCTGTGTACCATGTTCACACTATGCACATTAAGGTGCACTATCATCATGTCAGGGAGAGGTTCTCTACTGAAGAGATCAGTTTGGCATATGTGCCCACATAGGAGAACATTGCAGACCTTTTCACAAAGGCTCTACCTAGGGAGAAGTTTAATTTGTCAGATTCAACTGAAAATACCACCAATAGATGCAACTCATCAAGAGCTTTGGAAAAAAAACCCTATTGACTATATTTGGACTTTGCAGCTAAGAGAAAAGTTCAAATTTGTGCTTACTACTGTAAATGGTTTTGTGGCATGCATTTTCTAAGGATTAGTGATTTGGAGAGGTAATTGAGGCTTTTCACATGCATTGTAGCTTAAATACTTCACTTACCGTCCTGTGCACACATGTCTTCATACACTTGGTTCTTGTGGTTCCTCAGATTGATAATTAAACATGTATTAATCCACCACTATATGCATTTGTGGGGCGATTGAGGTCTAGTCTCATCGACGCAAGTCGCTAAAGCTTCACGACTAAGGTACACATGTTTTTGGCACCATTGCTGAGGAAAAAACCTAACCAAGGTGCCTTCATGATGGTTAGAGCTCTGGAGTGAAGGAATCATACTTGTGGAGGTGAATTCGTTTGTGGCAAGTAGTCAAGTATTTCAGCACTTGTTACTTCACACTCATGGGGTGTGTGTAATGAGTTTTTAGGTTTAGGGTTAAGAGTGAGGAAGTAAGGGAAGAGTTAGGGTTAGGCAAGAGAGAGGAGTAGAGTAGGGAGAAGTAGAATACACCAAGAAAAATCCCAAAAAATTGTCAAAATTAGTTAAGTGTAGGTATTAGGTAACCCAAGACTATAAAAACCAAAAAAATTTGTTCAGTTGGTCATTTGTGATATCCAATATCGTGAGGAGAGCAGCGACCGGTATTGCAATGGTGGTATCGTGCCAAACAACCAAGCAAGAGACCTAGTGAGCCCAAAACTTAGGCAAGGCATCCTTTAAGGTGAGATATATAAATTTTCGATATCAAAAACACCTCCAAAACACACATGTGCGTGATTAAAATCGTTTTCGATATTGCGGGGTAGAACAGAGAGTTTTTTGGAATTTTTTGAGTGATACAAGTGGTCAAGAGTGAAGAGGTGAGAGAAATAAACACTTTGCACACAAAAAAATTAAGTTTTGATTAAATTTGGTTGTAGTATCGCAATCGGTTGAGTTTTGGTATTGCGATACCAAAATTCCTTAGTATCACGATACTAGCTTGGTATCATATCATGTATACCCACTTGAGGTATCACGATACCATCACGGTATCGTATCATCAAGTGCTGGTATTGCGATCACGGTCACTCGGTGGTATCGTATCGCGATCCACCTGGTATCGTATCTTGTTGGTCACGCTATCGTATCTTCGACCGAGCGGTATCGTATCGTGTATAAGGTGATATCATATCGTCCACGTGGTATCGTATCAACCCATTACTCTGGTATCGTATCGTCAACAATTCCAATATCGTATCGTGAGTTCCCTAGTATCATATCGTGAGTTACCTCAGTATCATATCGTGTGATTTTTGGTATCGTATCGTGTATTGGACAAGTATCGTATCATTGACTACTTTGGTATCGTATCATGGGGTTGTAGAGGTATCGTATCATCTGCACCTCCAGTATCGTATCGTGCCACTCAGTGGTATCGTATCGCTATAGAATTTTGGTATCGTATCGTGCCAAGTCCGGTATCGTATCATCTGTGTGGTGTCATCAAGCGTGGTATTGTCCAGAACTAATCAAGCTATTTGGGAGCCAAATTTGAAGTGATTGAGGAGCTAATTAAGGGAAAGTAGGGAGTGGACATAGACCCAAGGGGGTGAATGAACTTAAGATCATGATGGGTGCTAAGTAGCTGGAGAAGTGTCATCTCATCGGTAGTAAGTGCAACCCAAGCGAGCCATCACTCGATCTATGCGAATACCTCTAGTGACTTAGAGGAGGAACTATCCATGGCCTCAGAGGAATGCCTGGTTCTGTTCCCAAGGAGAACTTTATTTCAACCATGGAGGGTGAATATCACACCTCTCTGCAATATGTGTCCACCAATTGGCAAGGAATCCCTATTTACCTTGATGGTTTAAATAGGTCTGTTGCAAGGATGGTAGAATCTATAGTTAGCAATAGAGCCCAGACCCACAATTAAGTACGAAGGAGGAGTGTACATGGATAAATTAGGTCAAATCTACGTAGTGACAAAAAACCCAGATCATATTAATGAGAGAGGAGAACTAGAAGGACAAGGAAACTCGGGGAGATCTAACCCCAAAGAACTAGTGACTACCCCAAGAGGTAAGTCTGTGGTAACTCAAGTCTTGAGAGGGGATTTGATACCTCAAGATGATTACCTATCGGACGTATATCTGATCAAGGGTCAGATCTACTCTTACAAATAGATTCTCCCATCCGAGGACAAGAAGTAAGCCTAGTAACCATTTATGAGTTAAAGGATCCAGAAGATGAGTCTAGAGTCACATATCTAGACCAAAACCAAAGAAGGTACTGACGAGTAGATGCAGTTGATAGGTCTCAATTGAAATATATGTGGTTTCTTGTATTCCCTCCTCGAGAGCAGGCAACTACCTCACACAATCCTTTTGGAACTCATCCAGGAACAGAGAATACAATGTCAGGACAAACGAGCCAGCGAAGTGTTACCAACTGAACTCATGTGCAATTCACAATGCCAGGAGTACAGTCTCACAACCAAGCCAACCTAGGAATAGGTAACATGAACCATCCACCCATTAGACCAAGGCCACAGCCAGGTGTTCAACCAGGAGTGCACCCAATTAGTCCAGCAATTCTTGTAATACCTAGGCCACCAGAACTGGTAAGAAGGCTGAGACCGATTCAAGTTGCTAAATGCTTGAGGAATCACTATGATGGAATGGGAGGACCATATGACCATATAGTAGAGTTTAAGCAAGTATTATGAGCCGAACAAGTGGATGACTTTTTTGTGCAGTATGAGTCCTTTGGATTAACCCTCATAGGAACGGCCTTGACTTGGTAGCAACCATTGGATCCAAATCAATTTGGAAATATTGAGCAATTTTTCCAAGAGTTCATTGGAGAATTTACCAAAAAAGGGATTAAAGACAACTCGTCATCCTTAAATCATAGTTTCAAACAACACCCAAATGAGATCGTAAAAACAGTAGCCCGAAGATTTAATCAATATGTCGATAGATGCCCAACAACAAAAAGACCCTCCCAACAAAAAATGATATCATTATTCTTGGATGGATTGACTAATGGAACATTGAGAACCCTAGTTTACATAAACAGCTGCAGACATTGAGTGAGTGTCTCCAGGAATGCATTGACCAAGAAGATAACCTAGCTGATGACCTCAAAAATACATCAAGCTCTACTAAATCAGAGGACACTAAGAGTACAGTGATGACTAGTTCTAGTAATGTGGAGGAACTAGCAGATCTGGTAGCCAAGAAGTTAGGAGTCCATGGATAGAGGAATTACCAGAACCTACCAATGAGATTGCAGACACTACAGAGATGCAACCTATGTGGTGGAGATCATCCACCTCATATGTGCACAAGAGGAGGCATGGGCATGCCACAAGCTTACCCATATAGTAGGCAGCCACCCCAAGGACCTAATTTGTACTATTATATCGAGCAAAAATATACCAACCATACTACTCAAAATTTCCCTTTCAACAAGCAATCAAGGCTAGTAAATCAACCCTAGTATAGGCCTTATGGATACCCTCCCAGAGAACAAGGAAGAGAGATCCCGAGATACAACCCTTATCCACGCATGCAAGGAGCAACCATACCTTATGGACAAGGAGGATATGGACAACCACAGCCAGTATTAGGACAACAACCACCCCATCCACAGAACATAGTGCCAGTCAAATATACTCAACTAGAGGAGAATATGGAAAGAGCCATAGTACCAGCTACGCCTTTAGCTAGTACTAAAACAATGAATCAGAGATATGAGCAAGCTCAAGGAGAATACTATCCCTATGACACCAGTCTGATGGAGTATGACCAAACTTATGACCAACAATACTATGGTTATGAAGGATATGACAGCACTTACGGACCAGGGTATGTGAATTTGATGTACACTGCCCCGAAGGCACCAGCACCTATGAGACCACCCATTAGACCGCCTTTACCCAAAGGACCCTGCTATAGATGCGGAGGAGATCACTTCATAAGAGAATGCACTCTGCCATACAACCCACCACCTCCTAGGACTTGGGAAGGGTACTGCAATGAATGTGGAAAGGAACATCTTTTTAGAGATTGTGCAAAGAATCCCACTAAGACTCATAACACAACACAAATCAATGTGATTGAAATAATTGAATCATTAGGAAGTGATAAGGAGTACATCGTACATGTTTCATGCTCAATGATGGCCCCTATTTTGCACAGCCCACGAGGTACCTTCTGAGTATTCGTGCGAGCACGGAGACCGATGTCTCTTGGATATTCCACCCAGCCGTGTAGTCGTTCTTTACTTAATGCTCTCTCTCCTACATACCCAAAATGGGTCATAGTCAAAGCTCCTCATATGAGTGCCACTTGGCACTCATATGAGTATCATACTCTATGTATAATAGAGGAGGGTCACACCTCTACTTCCTATTCATATGATACTCCATGTGACATTTCCTTCCCCTTAATTCCATTTTTGTCCTCAAAAATGGTACTGGAAGGTCTGATCGAGAGAGAGAAATATTAGAACCACTACTCCCACTATATCCCCATGTATAGAAATACATGGTCCTGTCTCCGTGTTGTTTCCCCATATCCTTCCCCTTAAGAAGACTCTTGGGAAGGTAATCTAAAATTGGGAAACCGACTCTGAAGGGTGCTAACCCGCTCCCATGTGGCACTATCTTCTGAACTATCTTTCCACTTTACTAGACACTCTTTATACAAGTGACTCCTCGTCCGTTTCTCTTGAGTGCGTAGTATGCTCTCAGGCTCATGTGGAATAGATTGAACAGAAATAGGCTCTACTACATCACTATCTGGAATGAGGTTGTCAGATTCACCCAGCCTTTTCTTAAGCCGGCTAACATGAAAAACTGGATGGATTTGACTATTCTCTAGAAGTTGGAGCTGGTAAGCCATCTTTCCTATTCTCTTAAGTATTTGGAAAGGTCCACAATACCTAGGAGATAGTTTTGGAAAAGGTCCCGTCTTCATGGTTTCAGACCTAGATGGAACTCTAAGATAGACTTGCTCTCTTACCTCAAAGTTGATATCTCTCCTTTGAGGGTCAGCATAGGCTCTAGCTCTATCAGCTCTCCTAATGATGTCCTTAGCCAGCCTAAGCATATCGTTCATCTCTTCCAAGAAGTCCTTTGCAGCTTGAACCTTCTCATTCTGCAAGCCTACTGCATAAGGAGCTCTTGGCTGAAGCCCATACTTGAGCATAAATGGACTATGCCCAGTGGAAGAGTGCTTGGCACTATTATATGCAAACTCTACTATAGGTAAGTACTCTTCCCAATTAGTTTGCCTTTCATTCACATATGCTCGAAGCGTATCCTCTACGATTTGGTTAACCCTCTCTGTTTGCCCATCCGACTGTGGATGCTCGGCCGTACTCATGCTAAGTTTTGTATCCAACCTTTTGAAGACCGCTCTCCAAAAGAGGCTAGTAAACTTCCTATCCCCATCAGAAACTATGTCTAATGGAAGACCATACAACCGGTATAGGTTCTCTACAAAAAGTCTAGCCAACTCTGGTGTCTTCATAGTAGTACGTGTCGGAATAAACCTAGCCATTTTGGTTAACCTATCCACAATTACCCAGACTGAGTCGTGCCCTCTTTGTGTCTTAGGTAACCCGACTATAAAGTCCATGGAGATACTCTCCCACTTCCCATTAGTCACCGGGTAACGTTGAAATACCTCCAGGAACTAACTTACTTTCTTCAGAATGTACCGGAGTTTCATCGGAACACACCGGATTATAACTGCATTCTACTGAACTGCTTCTACACAACACCGATCTGCCATCGAAATCACCGCTTGCTTGTTGAATTGAACCTTCTACGACTGAACTTGATTGTTCTTCACTTCTACCACCAAAGGGTGTTCCTAATAAATTTGGAACTGACCAGGGATGTGGGTCACTTCGATATTTGGGATAAGATTCACCGGAGCGTGTTACCGGCATATATGAAGGGATTCGTCTTCGAACCTTAACCTTCTTCTTCACTAACTACTCCATTTCCCACATACGACGCCAGTGTTAAACCTTAACTGTTTAAAAGTTAATTCAATTATGGGTTCTTGGGATGGTTAGGGGTCTGTAAACAGAGGCCCTGTTGGTATTTTCCCAAATCTACAGATTCATTATATCCATTCGCAGATTTGTACACATTAATTGTTTGAATATGTTTTACCAAAATACTTCAACTCCGCACAATTGAATGTGTACTTCTTCACTGATCGTGTTAATCCATCAATCTTTAATACTTCATGAAGACTTAATTAATTATTGAGCTTAATCATCAGAATTGACAAGTACTCAGATTACACAGGATTTCGGCAAACTGCGCTTCACTTCTAGCTCTCGCCCAGACGAACAATCCGGCGACAGGATGCCTTCTGCTTCACGCGACTCCTCTTTCAGTAATTTGTAAAGAGTTACAACTTTTTGCGCTACGCCCTTTCGGTATGCATGCGACTTTTCAGGGTTATATTACAGAAATTATGAGTTCCTTTCCGACGGCTCACAAACCCCAGGTAGCTGAGTTAAGTAAGAACTATCCAAGAGCAGACTTAGAAATTGAGAGAACCAAACTTTGCATGAAGATGGTAGAATTAGTACAAGTTATATTTGAAGCCTCTCGTTATATTAAGTAGAACAACATGGCAAGATCTAGAAATTGAGAGAACCAAACTTTTCATGAAGATGGTAGAATTAGCACAAGCTATGTTTGAAGCCTCTCATTATATTAATCAGTTCTAGCGGAACCAATACCTGAAAATTTAGACATGATGTTTTGTGCATATCCGGCGAGATTAAATGAAGGACCCCAGGTAGCTGAGTTAAGTAAGAACTATCCAAAAGTAAACTTAGAAATTGAGAGAACCAAACTTTGCATGAAGATGGTAGAATTAGCACAAGCTATGTTTGAAGCCTCTCGTTATATTAATTAGAACAACATGGAAAAACCGGAATTACACTTTCAAGGACTACTGGAGAGGTTAGAATACTTGGTCACTAACAATGAGAAGAGGAATCTACAAAAGAACCCAATTTTTTTCTAAGAGATGGGAAAGGAATGCACCATCCCTGTTTCAAGTGCCAAATACCGAGGCGGAAGACAACCTGTCTTCCATCCATAAGTACTCCCAAGAGTTTTTAAGAGAAATCCAAGAAGAGAAGTGGGGATGAGAGCAAGAAAGCCATCCTCCTATTCAAGAGATAGAGGACTTGCATGAACAATTTCCTCAAGACAATATACCCTTTATCTATGACAATGTAGAGGAAGAGCAACTGAGTGAACAAACAAATTTTGAATCCAATTCTTTGCAAGAATTAACTTAGTTCATAGGACCTTGGGAAGCCAAGTCTATTAGCATGAGAGCACCCACTAAAATAGTGAGGAATGAAGAATCAATAATCCCTAGAAACACTGAAGTGGTAAAGAACACCAAAGCCCAGTGTCATCTCACCTTAGAAGAACTGTTGAAAATCAAGCCGGAATTGTGGAAGCACGTAGCAAACCAATTCCCTGAGATTGCTACTGCTCCCTCCCAGATAGGATCTCAGAAGAAGGTAACAAAGATACCAGTGGAAAGAATTGGAGATGTGAGCGAGATCAAGGAAGGAAATACTTATCTTCCAATAACCCACAAGGGCTACACCACCAAAGCCATCCTAGATTCAGGAGCCAGAGTAGCCATCGTTAGCACTACTTTATGGAAACCTTGGGGTAAGCCAACATTGAGACCCACAAGGATGAAGCTACAAATGGCTGACAGACATATAGAAAAGACAATAGGCTTACTAGAAGGAATATCTCTCACCACTTGTGGTGTAGAGTTCCAACACACTTTCGCCATTTGTGATTTTGGGAAAGATCATGCTTATGAAATGATTTTAGGAAGACCATTCATGCGTCAGTTGCAAATTGTACAAGATTGGGGAACTAATTCTTTGTACTTGCAACATTTAGGAGTAACCACTAAAGTCAATCTTAAAGACTATTCCCATCGAGATGTACCCCCAATACAATGGAACACCATCCATAAGACATAGGAAGAAACAAAGTCGGTACACTCATTGGAATCAGACTCCTCATGGTTGCATGAGGATACTCATCTATGGATGTGTAAAGTGGCCAAACAAGAGGAAGAATGGTTAGAAGCCAGGACCTTAGGTTCAGAACGACATCCACAAACTCTTCAAGACCTAGCACCTATAGTATTTCCAAACAAGGAATTCAACCCTCATGGTTGGGTAGAAATCTTAGCTACGAAAATGGCCATAGTTTTGTGAGAATGATGTGGATGTATCCTATCAAAACAAATGTTGGTTGATGAAGGGTTGGACTATAGCATTTGTATTCAGTAAGCATTTAAATGTGATATGTTTGGATGTGTGTTTTGCTCTTAAGTTTGTTATGGATTCTCAAACATTCTATGTTAGAGTTATTCATAAGGTAAAATTGGTGTATGAAATTGATGAGTAAATAGAAAGAGAATGATCACAAAACCAAAAGCAAAAAGAGGATATTGGCCACAAAATCCATAGACTCTACAAAAATGTTGAAGACAAGCTGGGCCACTTTATATGTAGCAAATACGGCATATGCAAAATATGTAGCATTAGAAAATTAGAGTTTGTTATGCTACCTAAAGAAAAACTTCTTCGCATGAGATCCATACAGAAGGTATTCATAGAATGGAAACTTGAAGCTAACTGAGCCTCCCTCCAGTAGAGATATAATGAAGCTAGTAACGAACTGATGCACAACCTATATCATTTACATAGGAAAAAAAAAGAAGGATATCCAATCAAGTTAAATGTTGTATTTTTCTACCATCATAATGTTTGAATGGAAAAATGAAAGTAGCTTAATTTGATGAGTTTTTGGGAGTTTTCAAAACCAGCTTGAATTTTAATAGATTCTCATTTCAAAATCAATACCCTACACCATAATCCTATAATTATTTATTTCCTCCAAGTTGGAGAAGGGAAAAAGTATGGACATCATGGAACTGAATTGAGAAACGAGAATAATATATGATTATGAGAGCAAGTTTTGATCTTGCAAAATTACATGTATTTATTGATGTTTTCTCTCTTTACTCGAGAAGTTTTAGAGATATCTTATATTCATAATGAAAACATAAGCCAATACCAAGTTATCATCATCTCTATTATCTTTGAATTTTTATAATTTTGCACAATAACCACCACACCAAGGACGGCCTACCAAATGGAAAAGGAAGCTTTTCCATTGTGTGACAGAAAATCATGCCCAAGCCTGTAAACATATGTGCTGAAAGCACGAATTCACAGTATACAAAATGAAAGACAATACTAACAGAAAATAATGGAAAAATGAGAAACAAGTACAAAGCACGCTCTCTCTCATAAGTGCATATTAATCACCAACTTGCAATCGTTCATAATCCATACAAAAGGGGAAGGAGGATGGCACTTGCTCTATCATCCATAAGATTGGATTGGAGTAGCATAATGTTTTTATACAGCTCCATAGTCTCTGCAAGTAAGTACAAAACCCCGCATAGCCTAGTGGTTGATGCCTTGAATGTCAAGGAGGAAGACCTGAGTTCAAATCTTCGCTGGATATATCCATGAGTTCCTAAGGATGGGTTTCCATGAGTTCCCATCAACCTTGGAAATCTTTGCTGAAAAGTGAAGTCCACAAATCATCCTCTACCCAGTACGTAATTATTGAGCACATTACCAAGTGATGATTCATTGTTTATTCCATCCACCTTCATAATACCCAGAAGAAACACATACACCTTGAAAGCCTATGTTCAAATTCAATATTATTCCCCAAAACCATAGAAACACATACACCTTGAAAGCCTATGATCAAGTTCAATATTATTTCCCATAACCATAGACCCAGGAGACTTCTGCTAGAAAGCAGAGCAGAACTGTCCCATAACCAAGTAATTATCAAACAGTATTCCAACTGATGATTCACTGTGTTCCCATCTACCTTCATAGCCTTAAATACACCTATAATTCAAACATCAACTAATAGTCTCTCATGCGCAACCAAAAACATTGGCTTTTTTCACTTCTTTCTAGGAATATAATTATATCTGAGATCACATTTACTTCATTAATTCCACAAGTACAAAGCTCAGCCAGAAGCTACATATCTTCTGTAAGCTTCTCTAACAAGGTATTTCCCATGACTTCTAATTATAACGTACACCCTTACATTACTCTGGACGTCTGCCTTTTCTCTTGCTCAATTAGTTGAAGTCTTCAAATAAATTGGTGGCAAGAACTGCATTCCAAAGTAATTTCCAGATGGTCAATGAGGACTTGTTTCAAGCGATTGATCTAGAGCAACAATTCACTCAGCTTCTGCAAAAGATAATGATTTTAAGACAGGGATCATGTTTATACAATTTAAGGCTTACAAAGCAAATCGATTCTTTTGATTCAAGTACTCCTCAAATTCTACCCGAAGATTCTTTTTTGTAGAAGAACTGTGAAGGACATCATTGATTCTTTTCTGTAGAAGAACTGTGAAGGACATCATTGCATTAACTTAGCGATGTGCAAAGTATAAAAAAGACTATTTTGAAATGTCTAAAGTTAAAAGAGATCGCTAGACTTTATTGTCTTAAGTTTACAAACAACCCCAAACATCATTCAATGGTTGGAGAACTTCCTATGATACTTGCTTTAACAATTTCCCATGACAACAAAAATTCCCAAACTGTATCATATAGAGACTATGTCTTGGAGTTTTACATTATATTCAAATCGGGGGTTCCTGAAAATTGAGAGTAGTCCTAAATTATCACGTTATTGAATAAGAAAACAATATTTCTAGCATCTGTAAAATATGCTTTTCAAATTCTCAAGATCGCTTCTTGCCCCAAAGATCACAAACTGCACACTAATTAGCTCTTTATCTTTATTTAGATAAGAGACACACATGATATGGTCTTTAAAGACCCAATGGGAGCACATTGTATAGAGACCCGTTGGGGCCACAAAAAGGATACTATGTAATTTTGAAAATTGAGTTCAAGTGTGCTCTTTTGTAGATTTTTGGGTCCAAAATTAATATGGAGACAGGAGAGAGAGAGAGAGAGAGAGAAATAAAGACAACATATGGCAAAGCAACCTAGATTGCTCTAAAAATATAAGTACCTACACTGTTGCTCCTAGACGATCAAAATGAAGAGCACTTTCTAGTGTCCTATCTTTATATAGGCAAGCCACTTTCCATGGAAAAACAGCAAAAAATGCCAAAAAAAAAAAAAAACAGTTTTCTGGAATTCGGAGTGCAAATTCCAGGATTTTTTCTCCCTCATAGATGGTTTAATATTAACCTTTGGATTAAATCACATAGGATTTTGCCATGTGTCATCTCATTTCGACCCTTAAAATCTGCTTTTCCAATTTGATATGACATTGGTGTTTCATTCTTTTATCATCCACAAGCTACCAGATACCTAAGTGTTATATATGGTTGGATAGCTCTCGCTTAGCTCTTCAAGAATATATAATAAAAAATTTAACCAAAAATTGACCAGTTCGATCCATCTTTGATCAAGCTTTGAATAACTTTTTCTTTGCATCTTCAGCTCCCTTGTGGAAGGTCATTCATATTCTTCAATGATCCCCTCCTAACCACACACTAAGGGAATATGCGAGGTGGGTATTTTTGTTAGTTGTTGAAGTGATTAATATTGTTATTTAATAATTTAGGTACCTATTTGATTTTCATAGGTCATGCTAAGTATCCATTAGCACACGCAAGGACCTTACACATGAAGAGCACTCCCACAACACACATCACAAGAACTTACAGATCCCTCACTCTTCTCAACCAACTACTACTTGGAATGGGATTAACCACATACAAAAATGGGATTAACCACATACACATCCAATAGTCATAAGCACCATGAAGAAAACAAATGGAGAAAGTACACATGCGAGTAAGAAGCTCTCCCAACTGATCATCAAAATGAACCCCAACAATGAGTCCCACCATGAGCGTATAAACCTTCCCATGTGCTTATACAAAAAGAAAGACAACACTAACAGAAAATAATGGAAAAATGAGAAACAAGTACAAAGCACGCTCTCTCTCATAAGTGCATATTAATCACCAACTTCAATCGTTCGTAAGCCATACAAAAGAGGAAGGAGGATGGCACTTGCTCTATCATCCATAGTCTACCCCGTGCAAGATGTTGCTTCATAATCATATACAAATGGAGGGCCCGGAACTTACTACTTCAAATCAAAGGGTTATCTCTTGTATCCCTTTGAGAAGTTGATGCCCTGAGTAGAGCTCCTATGGACATGGTTGAAGACCAAGCAATTGACTTCATAAAGAAAAATAGAAAAGAGGAGAGGAGTTAGGGGATATGTGGATGGGATAGAAAATCCTTTCTTAAAGCAAGATATGATGGGAAATAGAGCCATTCTAGAAACCCTTTCTTCCATCTCATTTCTCTTATGATCACCACTCTCTACATCTTCCGGGAGGCATAGCTTCAGGCTCGAACCTCCATTTTTAGTAACTTTTGTTTTGCCTCACAAGCTTCTTTCGTAAGCTTTTTTTTTTAAATCTTGAAGCTTGTCACATATGCTTCATATTGAATCACGTGCAATAGCATTTGGGCATGAATTCATAGGTTAGGACAAGTACACATTGCTTTAGCAAGAACTAGTTAAGCCTTTCTAGACATTGTTTGTGAGATTTTGGAAACCAAATTGACAATTCTACAAGAATATGTCATGAAAAAATTGAAAGAATTATTGTTTAAGTTTAGACATATTTTTCCAACTAACTTTCCAAGAGGACTGCCGCCATAGATGGGGCACATTGACCATGTTATTGATTTATCTCTAACATGGGCATTACCAATGCTCCTCATAAAGGAAAAGATGCACTCTGACTTTTTGGTGATGCCATTCGTTTCAGCAATGCTCTTGCTACATTCGTGAAACTCATATGAATAGTGTTTTACGACCATATCTAGGACAATTTGTAACTGACTTTCCACTTATATTATTATGTATAGCAAATCAAAAGAAGAACACTTGGAACACTTACATAAAGTATTTCAAGTGTTACAAGAAAATTTGCTCTTTTCCAAAGAATCAAAGTGTGAATTCAAAACATGCTCAAAGCTTCCTTTTTAGTGATTTTTTGTTTTGTCTCAAATATTATCTCGTAAGCTTCGTATTCAATCAAATAGCATAGCATTTGGGCAAGAATCCACGTGCCATAAGTGAAAAGTGAGCATTGGAGTACTTTCTAAACCCCAACAATGATTGGAAGAAAACATAAAAGTGTTTACTTTGCACTCAATTGAGCTTTTGGGAAGCTTTGGCAATGTTTTTGGAGATAATTCAACATGTTTATGCTTCTAAAAGTCTGCTCGAGCCAACAACATAGGTCCAATTTTATTTTGGGATTAGCGAGGAAGTGAAATCAATGCCTTTACACTGGTATTGCATTGAATTGGATTTTTAAAGCTTGGATCACGCCAGGGAAGTGTATTGGTGATATATTCCACTTTTTTTGGTTATAAGATTTACTTTCAGTTCTAATTTCTAGATCTCTAGTTTAAATTTATGAAACACGGCACAAAAGGGGAAAGAAATGGTAACCAAACACTTCCAAAAGTGGTAGAAGAAGAAGCCATAGGTGCAACACCTCAAGTAATTGTTATCTTTCAAACAAGAAACTCTTGACGTAGTAGAAGAAGAATCCATAGGTGCAACACCTCAAGTGATTGTTATCTTTTTGTCAAGATCATAAGGCATTGAAATCCATTGGAGTACCTTTGTAATAATTATTGAAAATTGACTCAATTGCAGTTTTCCAATTAAAAATTTTCTTTTTTCAAGATGAGACTTGTTGTCAGCTAACCAACCTTTTGCACTTTGCATATAAAAAGTTTGACCAAATACTTCCTTCTTGCTTGAAGGGAAAAAAAAGGTTGCTCCCATTCGAGCTACAAACCCGTCAAGTTTCTCCACAAATTCTAGAGCATGACTTATGATTGATCTTCTCCCACCAAAGCTAGACCAACTCAAGAATCTCTATTTTTCTGTTACCACTTTCCTCTTCTCCACTTATTTTTGTGACCCCTCTTCCAAGTTTGTAGATGGACCTACAATAAACTCAACTACCTTTTGCTAATCTGACCTTTATAATTGCTTCAAATAAAGAATACAATGAATGTAGGGACTCGTCAAAGGTGGACCACAAAATGCCTTCTATCATAGCTAACAAATTGCCTTCATTGCAAGCATTAGTCATGATGAGATCAATGTGCAACCACCAGTAGAGATGTGTAACCATATAAGGGCTCACTCACCTTACAAATATGTGCAAATGGAGAGAATCTCCAATAGAAAGGAATGGAGAATCTCTTCCCCTATTCATTTTTACATGCTAATTAAGCACTTAGTTATGCAAGAAAACAAATGATAAACAAAAAAAATGGGACTAACCACATACACATCCAATAGGCACAAGCACTCGGCACACTTGAAAGGAAATGAAAAAAGTACACATGCGAGTAAGAAGCTCTCTCAACTGATCATCAAAGTGAACCCAGCAACGAGTCCCACCATGAGCGTATAAACCTTCGCATGTGAGGAACATGGGCTTATAGACAACTCCCCTAGTACCCCTTTTCTTTTAATGGGAAATTCAAGAAAAATTAAACAATTTTGCAAGCCTCTTTGATATTTTTGTAGTAAAAGTCATAAGTCAAAGAAACTATAAGAAAACATGTTTTATTTTTAAGTTTATTCAACAAATCTTTGTACAAAACCACATGCCAACACAAGGGTTACGTATATGAATTTGTAGAATATACATAACTCTTATAAGTTCATCGTTATTGATGCAAAATGCAGAATGATTGCATTATCAGCTTTTATAAATTTCATATGCCATTAGAAAAAAAAGAGCTAATTTCTTTCCTCTGATCCACAAAGAGCATACTCATTGCACAAAAAATTAGAAAGAGAAAATGATCAAGAAACCAAAAGCAAAAAGAGGATATTGGCCACAAAATCCATTGAATCTACAAAAATGTTGAAGACAAGCTGGGCCACTTTATATGTAGCAAATACGGCATATGCAAAATATGTAGCATTAGAAAATTAGAGTTTGTTATGCTACCTAAAGAAAAACAAAGCAACCTTCTTCGCATGAGATCCATACAGAAGGTATTCATAGAATGGAAACTTGAAGCTAATTGAGCCTCCCTCCAGTAGAGATATAATGAAGCTAGTAACGAACTGATGCACAACCTATATCATTTACATAGGAAAAAAAAAGAAGGATATCCAATCAAGTTAAATGTTGTATTTTTCTACAATCATAATGTTTGAATGGAAAAATGAAAGTAGCTTAATTTGATGAGTTTTTGGGAGTTTTTGGGAGTTTTCAAAACCAGCTTGAATTCTTAATAGATTCTCATTTCAAAATCAATACCCTGCACCATAATCCTATAATTATTTATTTCCTCCAAGTTGGAGAAGTGAAAAAGTATGGACATCATGGAAGTAAATTGAAAAACGAGAATAATACATGATTATGAGAGTAGTTTTGATCTTGCAAAATTACATGTATTTATTGATGTTTTCTCTCTTTACTTGAGAAGTTTTAGAGATATCTTATATTCATAATGAAAACATAAGCCAATACCAAGTTATCATCATCTCTATTATCTTCGAATTTTTATAATTTTGCACAATAACCAGCACACAAAGGACGGCCTACCAAATGGAAAAGGAAGCTTTTCCATTGTGTGACAGAAAATCATGCCCAAGCCTGTAAACATATGTGCTGAAAGCACGAATTCACAGTATACAAAATGAAAGACAATACTAACAGAAAATAATGGAAAAATGAGAAACAAGTACAAAGCACGCTCTCTCTCATAAGTGCATATTAATCACCAACTTGCAATCGTTCATAATCCATACAAAAGGGGAAGGAGGATGGCACTTGCTCTATCATCAGTAAGATTGGATTGGAGTAGAATTATGTTTTTATACAGCTCCATAGTCTCTGCAAGTGCAGTACAAAACCCCGCATAGCCTAGTGGTCGATGCCTTGAATGTCAAGGAGGAAGACCTGAGTTCAAATCTTGGCTAGATATATCCATGAGTTCCCAAGGATGGGTTTCCATGAGTTCCCATCGACCTTGGAAATCTTTGCTGAAAAGCGAAGTCCACAAATCATCCTCTACCTAGAACGTAATTATTGAGCACATTACCAAGTGATGATTCATTGTTTATTCCATCCACCTTCATAATACCCAGAAGAAACACATACACCTTGAAAGCCTATGTTCAAATTCAATATTATTCCCCAAAACCATAGAAACACATACACCTTGAAAGCCTATGATCAAGTTCAATATTATTTCCCATAACCATAGACCCAGGAGACTTCTGCTAGAAAGCAGAGCAGAACTGTCCCATAACCAAGTAATTATCAAACAGTATTCCAACTGATGATTCACTGTGTTCCCATCTACCTTCATAGCCTTAAATACACCTATAATTCAAACATCAACTAATAGTCTCTCATGCGCAACCAAAAACATTGGTTTTTTTCACTTCTTTCTAGGAATATAATTATATCTGAGATCACATTTACTTCATTAATTCCACAAGTACAAAGCTCAGCCAGAAGCTACATATCTTCTGTAATCTTCTCTAACAAGGTATTTCCCATGACTTCTAACTATAACACGTACACCCTTACATTACTCTGGACGTCTGCCTTTTCTCTTGCTCAATTAGTTGAAGTCTTCAAATAAATTGGTGGCAAGAACTGCATTCCAAAGTAATTTCCAGATGGTCAATGAGGACTTGTTTCAAGCAATTGATCTAGAACAACAGTTCACTCAGCTTCTCCAAAAGATAATGATTTTAAGACAGGGATCATGTTTATATAATTTAAGGCTTACAAAGAAAATTGATTCTTTTGATTCAAGTACTCCTCAAATTCTACCTGAAGATGACTCCATTATATATTCACATATCGAAATCGTTTACCTCTTGTGCTCTCCTTTTCTGTAGAAGAACTCTGAAGGACGTCATTGCATTAACTTAGCGATGTGCAAAGTATAAAAAAGACTATTTTGAAATGCCTAAAGTTAAAAGAGATCGCTAGACTTTATTGTCTTAAGTTTACAAACGACCCCAAACATCATTCAATGGTTGGAGAACTTCCTATGATACTTGCTTTAACAATTTCCCATGACAACAAAAATTCCCAAACTGTATCATATAGAGACTATGTCTTGGAGTTTTACATTATATTCAAATCGGGGGTTCCTGAAAATTGAGAGTAGTCCTAAATTATCACGTTATTGAATAAGAAAACAATATTTCTAGCATCTGTAAAATATGCTTTTCAAATTCTCGAGATCGCTTCTTGCCCCAAAGATCACAAACTGCACACTAATTAGCTCTTTATCTTTATTTAGATAAGAGACACACATGATATGGTCTTTAAAGACCCAATGGGAGCACATTGTATAGAGACCCGTTGGGGCCACAAAAAGGATACTATGTAATTTTGAAAATTGAGTTCAAGTGTGCTCTTTTGTAGATTTTTGGGTCCAAAATTAATATGGAGACAGGAGAGAGAGAGAGAGAGAGAAATAAAGACAACATATGGCAAAGCAACCTAGATTGCTCTAAAAATATAAGTACCTACACTGTTGCTCCTAGACGATCAAAATGAAGAGCACTTTCTAGTGTACAGAATGTGTTTATGAGCTATATCTCCTATCTTTATATAGGCAAGCCACTTTCCATGGAAAAACAGCAAAAAACGCCAAAAAAAAAACAGTTTTCTGGAATTCGGAGTGCAAATTCCAGGACTTTTTCTCCCTCATAGATGGTTTAATATTAACCTTTGGATTAAATCACATAGGATTTTGCCATGTGTCATCTCATTTCGACCCTTAAAATCTGCTTTTCCAATTTGATATGACATTGGTGTTTCATTCTTTTATCATCCACAAGCTACCAGATACCTAAGTGTTATATATGGTTGGATAGCTCTCGCTTAGCTCTTCAAGAATATATAATAAAAAATTTAACCAAAAATTGACCAGTTCGATCCATCTTTGATCAAGCTTTGAATAACTTTTTCTTTGCATCTTCAGCTCCCTTGTGGAAGGTCATTCATATTTTTCAATGATCCCCTCCTAACCACACACTAAGGGAATATGTGAGGTGGGTATTTTTGTTAGTTGTTGAAGTGATTAATATTGTTATTTAATAATTTAGGTACCTATTGGATTTTAATAGATCATGCTAAGTATCCATTAGCACACGCAAGGACCTTACACATGAAGAGCACTCCCACAACACACATCACAAGAACTTACAGATCCCCCACTCTTCTCAACCAACTACTACTTGGAATGGGATTAACCACATACAAAAATGGGATTAACCACATACACATCCAATAGTCATAAGCACCATGAAGAAAACAAATGGAGAAAGTACACATGCGAGTAAGAAGCTCTCCCAACTGATCATCAAAATGAACCCCAACAATGAGTCCCACCATGAGCGTATAAACCTTCCCATGTGCTTATACAAAAAGAAAGACAACACTAACAGAAAATAATGGAAAAATGAGAAACAAGTACAAAGCACGCTCTCTCTCATAAGTCCATATTAATCACCAACTTGCAATCGTTCGTAGGAGGATGGCACTTGTTCTATCATCCATAGTCTACCCCGTGCAAGATGTTGCTTCATAATCATATACAAATGGAGGGCCCGGAACTTACTACTTCAAATCAAAGGGTTATCTCTTGTATCCCTTTGAGAAGTTGATGCCCTGAGTAGAGCTCCTATGGACATGGTTGAAGACCAAGCAATTGACTTCATAAAGAAAAATAGAAAAGAGGAGAGGAGTTAGGGGATATGTGGATGGGATAGAAAATCCTTTCTTAAAGCAAGATATGATGGGAAATAGAGCCATTCTAGAAACCCTTTCTTCCATCTCATTTCTCTTATGATCACCACTCTCTACATCTTCCAGGAGGCATAGCTTCAGGCTCGAACCTCCATTTTTAGTAACTTTTGTTTTGCCTCACAAGCTTCTTTCGTAAGCTTTTTTTTTTAAATCTTGAAGCCTGTCACATATGCTTCATATTGAACCACGTGCAATAGCATTTGGGCATGAATTCATAGGTTAGGACAAGTACACATTGCTTTAGCAAGAACTAGTTAAGCCTTTCTAGACATTGTTTGTGAGATTTTGGAAACCAAATTGACAATTCTACAAGAATATGTCATGAAAAAATTGAAAGAATTATTGTTTAAGTTTAGACATATTTTTCCAACTAACTTTCCAAGAGGACTGCCGCCATAGAGGGGGCACATTGACCATGTTATTGATTTATCTCTAACATGGTTATCACCAATGCTCCTCATAAAGGAAAAGATGCACTCTGACTTTTTGGTGATGCCATTCGTTTCAGCAATGCTCTTGCTACATTCGTGAAACTCATATGAATAGTGTTTTACGACCATATCTAGGACAATTTGTAACTGACTTTCCACTTATATTATTATGTATAGCAAATCAAAAGAAGAACACTTGGAACACTTACATAAAGTATTTCAAGTGTTACAAGAAAATTTGCTCTTTTCCAAAGAATCAAAGTGTGAATTCAAAACATGCTCAAAGCTTCCTTTTTAGTGATTTTTTGTTTTGTCTCAAATTTTGTCTCGTAAGCTTCGTATTCAATCAAATAGCATAGCATTTGGGCAAGAATCCACGTGCCATAAGTGAAAATTGAGCATTGGAGTACTTTCTAAACCCCAACAATGATTAGAAGAAAGCATAAAAGTGTTTACTTTGCACTCAATTGAGCTTTTGGGAAGCTTTGGCAATGTTTTTGGAGATAATTCAACATGTTTTTTCTTCTAAAAGTCTGCTCGAGCCAACAACATAGGTCCAATTTTATTTTGGGATTAGCGAGGAAGTGAAATCAATGCCTTTACACTGGTATTGCATTGAATTGGATTTTTAAAGCTTGGATCACGCCAGGGAAGTGTATTGGTGATATATTCCACTTTTTTTGGTTATAAGATTTACTTTCATTTCTAATTTCTAGATCTCTAGTTTAAATTTATGAAACACGGCACAAAAGGGGAAAGAAATGGTAACCAAACACTTCCAAAAGTGGTAGAAGAAGAAGCCATAGGTGCAACACCTCAAGTGATTGTTATCTTTTTGTCAAGATCATAAGGCATTGAAATCCATTGGAGTACCTTTGTAATAATTATTGAAAATTGACTCAATTGTAGTTTTCCAATTAAAAATTTTCTTTTTTCAAGATGAGACTTGCTGTCAGCTAACCAACCTTTTGCACTTTGCATATAAAAAGTTTGACCAAATACTTCCTTCTTGCTTGAAGGGAAAAAAAAGGTTGCTCCCATTCGAGCTACAAACCCTTCAAGTTTCTCCACAAATTCTAGAGCATGACGTATGATTGATCTTCAATAAACTCAACTACCTTTTGCTAATCTGACTTCGTTGCAAAAACGCAAGAACTTCGTCACTTTTGGCTCTAGAAAAGACAACCTGAGCACTAACACAAGTGCAAGATCTGATACCACTTGATAGCTACAATTGATATGGATATAAGAGCCACCACAACATAGTTACTTGCATATTGGAGCAACTTATGGAGTGATCCATAAGCGAAGCCACAAGAACCACAAAAAGAATACACACCCTCGAGGATTGGAGGAAAATGTACATAGATACTGACAAGAACCAAGAAGATAGAAAAGGAAGGGGACGAAAACACAACAAACACATAGACATAGAAAGTTCCATCAAACATAGAATTGGAGCTTCAACATCCTCCTCGGGTGATTTCTCATATTACCTCGCTCATTATAAACCTTTATAATTGCTTCAGATAAAGAATACAATGATTGTAGGGACTCGTGGAAGGTGGACCACAAAATGCCATTTATCATAGATAACAAATTGCCTTCATTGCAAGCATTAGTCATGGCAAGATCAATGTGCAACCACCATTAGAGATGTGCAACCATATAGGGGCTCACTCAGCTTAAAAATATGTGCAAATGGAGAGAATCTCCAATAGAAAGGAACGGAGAATCCCTTCCCTAATCATTTTTACATGCGAATTAAGCACTTAGTCATGCAAGGAAACAAATGACTAACAACAAAAATGGGATTAACCACATACACATCCAATAGTCATAAGCACTCGGGGCACATGAAGAAAACAAATGGAGAAAGTACACATGCAAGTAAGAAGCTCTCCCAACTGATCATCAAAATGAACCCAGCAATGAGTCCCACCATGAGCGTATAAACCTTCGCATGTGCTTATACAAAATGAAAGACAATACTAACAGAAATAATGGAAAAATGAGAAACAAGTACAAAGCACTCTCTCTCTCATAAGTGCATATTAATCACCAACTTGCAATCGTTCGTAAGCCATACAAAAGGGGAAGGAGGATGGCACTTGCTCTATCATCCCTAGTCTACCCCGTGCAAGATGTTGCTTCATAATCATATACAAATGGAGGGCCCGGAACTTACTACTTCAAATCACATACGTCATTTAGAAGTCTCGGCCTTGGTACCCATTGGAATTCCCAATAGAGTTATATGCAAAGATTGGAGTAGAATAATGTTTTATATTCTTATACAGCTCCATAGTCTCAAGTGCAGTACAAAACCTCCTTACATCAGAAATATCATTATGTTGTGGCTCATCATTACACATGCATAAAACTCCAAAAGCCTGTGCTAAAATTCTTCTTCATCCCAAACGCGTCTAAGGACCATAGACCCTGGAAATCTTTGCTGAAAAGCGTCCACAAATCACCCTCTACCCAGTAATTATTGAGCACATTACCAAATGACGATTCATTGTTTATTCCATCCACCTTAACACCCAGAAGAAACACATACACCTTGAAAGCCTATGATCAAATTCATTATTTCCATAGTTCAAAGGGACATACAACTCCCAAAACCATAGACCCGGAGACTTCTGCTAGAAAGCAGAGCAGAAGTCCACGAAACTGTCCCATAACCAAGTAATTATCAAACAGTACTCCAACTGATGATTCGCTGTGTTCCCATCTACCTTCATAGCCTTAAATACACCTATAATTCAAACATCAACTTATGGTCTCTCATGAGCAACCAAAAACATTGGCTTTTTTCACTTCTTTCTAGGAATGTAATTATATCTGAGATCACATTTACTGTAATAAGACTTCATTAATTCCACAAGTACAAAGCTCAGAAAGTAACCACTTGTGACGAGCATTGCAAGCAACGTGAATAGCAGAATAATTACATCATCTGAAAAAGATTCAATTGTCATTACATTCTCTTCTATGAAAACCAGACTGACTACATTATTTGTGTCACCAACTGATGTGGTATTCAGATATTAGATGCAGTATTTAACTCACCGACCACCAGAAGCTACATAATATCTTCTCTAAGCTTCTCTAACAGGGTATTTCCCATGACTTCTAATAACACGTACACCCTTATATTACTCTGGACGTCTGCCTTTTCTCTTGCTCAATTAGTTGAAGTCTTCAAATAAATTGATGGCAAGAACTGCATTCCAAAGTTTCCAGACCCTATTTCTTTGAAACAGGTATTCTTTGATGGTCAATGAGCGCTCGTTTCAAGCGATTGATCTGGAGCAACAGTTCACTCAGCTTCTGCAAAGGATAATGATTTACACACACAGATCATGTTCATCACTCGGGTTATAACATTTAAGGCTTACAAAGCAAAGCCTAGCTGCCATCATAAACCAGAAATAGAAATCGATTCTTCTTATTCAAGAACTCCTCAAAATTCACTCTCAAGATGACTCCATTACATATTCACATATTGAAATCGTTTCCTCTGCTCTCTTTTTCTGTAGAATTCTGAAGGACATCATTGCATTAACTCAGCGATGTGCAAAGCATAAAAATATTATTTTGAAATGCCTAAAGTTAAAAAAGATCGTAGACTTTATTGTCTTAAGTGTACAAACAACCCCAAACATCATTGAATGGTTGTAGAACTTCCTACGATACTTGCTTTAACTATTTCCCATGACAACAAAAATTCCCAAACTGTATCATATAGAGACTATGTCTTGGAGTTTTACATTATATTCAAATCGGGGGTTCCTGAAAATTGAGAGTAGTCCTAATAATAAAAAATTATCATGTTATTGAATAAGAAAACAATATTTCTAGCATCTGTAAAATACGCTTTTCAAATTCTCGAAATCGCTTCTTGCCCCAAAGATCACAAACTGCAGACTAATTAGCTCTTTATCTTTATTTAGATAAGAGACACACATGATATGGTCTGTAAAGACCCAATGGGAGCACATTGTATAGAGACCCATTAGGGCTACAATAAGGATACTATGTAATTTTGAAAATTGGCTTCAAGTGTGCTCTTTTGTAGATTTTTGGGCCCAAAATTAATATGGAGACAAAGTAGAGAGAGGGGGGGAGAGAGAGAAAGAAAGAAAGAAACAAAGTGTTTTTACATCTATTAGGAGGCCGAACTAGGCCTATGAGACAAATCAATGTACATGGGTGTATCTTCTGTCTATCAGAGAAGATAAAAGTGCTGAAAAAGAAAACTGGTAACTGGTAAAGCTGATACATATCTCCGTGATATGCATGTGGAGATACCCATGAAATGGCAAAATAGCCTAGATTGCTCTACAAATATAAGTACCTACAATGTTGCTCCTAGACGATCAAAATCAAGAGCACTTTCTAGTGTACAGAATGTGTTTATGAGCTATATCTCCTATCTTTATATAGGCAAGCGACTTTCTATGGAAAAATAGCAAAAAACGCCAAAAAAAAAAAAAAACAGTTCTCTGGAATTCAGAGTGCAAATTCCAGGATTTTTTCTCCCTCATAGATGGTTTAATATTAACCTTTGGATTAACTCACATAGGCTTTTGCCACGTGTCATCTGATTTCGACCCTTAAAATCTGCTTTTCCAATTTGATATGACATTGGTGTTTCATTTTTTTTATCCTCCATAAGTAGCCAGATACCTAAGTGTAATTATGGTTGGATAGCTCTCGCTTAGCTCTTCAAGAATATATAATTAAAAAAAAAAAAAATAGACTTTAACCAAACCAAAAGATTCCTCGGGGATGAGCGTAAATTGTAGAAGTATTGATCGACTAGCTGCTCTGTGAAACCAACTAGGGAGAATGTATGTTCTCTCTATCCATAAGGTTTAAAGACCATTCTAACGAACCCACCAGAAGATGCTCATCTTTGGAGGTAGTGCCGTGAATCCCCACTCAAGCACAAAATATTACTCGACTTTCATTCACTCTCTCTGATTGAAATCTTTCTATTCAATAGAAAAAAATACATGCTAGACGGTTGGATCAGCTGACCATTTTACATACATCTTTGATGGAAAAAACAAGTAAATAGGTTGCCAAGGTCTAAGAAATGCTTATTATCTAGGTATTAAGAACTTGATGAATCAAAAGCATTTATTGGATCACAAGGGATCAATGTAAACAGATTATGGTAATGCAAGTGTTGGAGGTATAGTGTGTGAAAATTACTTATCAGGTTTTCTAGAACTCAAACAAACACATACCATAGAACTAGACAATTAGATCATGCAGGTTCGCAAGAATTGAGTTCACAAACATACCTCTGTGCTTTGCAGGAGCTCCAATGATACTTAGTGTAAAACTTTTGGAATTACTCACGTGAAAACCTGGCCACTTCTTTCTAGGTCACACAAACAAGATACTTATTTTATTGGTTGCATACCTTGAACTCGATGCTTCTGCATTCTAGGTCATGCACCAAAAATGGACTTAGACTCTGTTCACAGGCACATTGTAATCTTGAGGTCTTAGGCTGTTAGATTTAGACCTTGTAAGGTAATGCAATCTAGCCCACAGATCTACATGTGTCTGCTAGCCTTAGTTTATTCCACAGATAACATGATACATCTACTCTGTTCAATTATCACTGTTACAATCCTAACACAATACCCCAAACATAATATATAAATATTCATCTTGAGGAGCACAATAATAACACCGATATGAAATTAATGACGCTCTTGGAGACCTCAAAAGAGAGAGACTTCACCACCTATTGCCTTCAGATCATTCGCAAGCTAAGGTGAATTTCAAGCCGAAGGCATTGTGACTGGTTTCCATTCCTGAACCCCCCACATCCTCTAAATGTCCAAAAGCTAGAAAATTTAGACCCTCTTATGTTTCAAGAGCCAGAAGATTTAAATCTTCTTGAAGAGCACACCCCTAAAACACGTCAAAGAGATACCCCAGTACAGCATACACATCAGTGAAATTGATATAGACATTCTCATCAATAGCCTGTACTTTGTTCACATCCACATATCTAATGATGGGTAGAAGCACCTTCTTATCTCTTGCCCAATAGAAACAACTACAATTCTGTAGTACTCTTTGACATTTTGAGCATTGGTTGCGCAAAGAAAATCACTTAATACACCTAATAAATGGTACTTCATTATGAAACTCCTCAATATTATTGCAGGAATATGTTTGCATCATTTATAAACTCAAATATGAAGAAAACCAAAGAAGCCATGCTTTGAGGGGTGGCCAGTCCAAGAATAATGTGCCTCAATCTGATCACTTAACTAATAATATGAACAATTAGATGCAGGAATCCTATGAACAGATGCGCAAATGTGCAGCTTCACCTCTAATTACCTCTGGGTAAGTAAGCGATTTGGACAGGCACACAGCACCACTTCAACAAGAGCAAGATATTATGAAGCTTCACCACAGTTGGGGCTTTCTCTATATCCAATCACATTACAACCTGTTCCAGACTGTATTTGGATTTAAAAGCAGATACAACCCTAGAGAATGAATTCTTCAAAACATGAAAATAATTACACCATTCAAGTACATGGCAATTACATTCGACATACCTTCAGCTTCCATTATAAAGAAACCTATTTTATCTACCAATCAAGACAAACTCCATACAGAAATTCATGCAGTGTGTTCACAGGTCTTCATATATATCCCAAATTACCAGGACCAGACATATACACACTACCCATGAATATCTTCAACACGCTAAATAAAAACAGCATTTACATTAAAGATCATTAGGCAGAAACCACAGACAACATCTATGACATTCCCGCCAACCCTTTCCTGTACATCATTAAAAGACAACAGTAAACCTTATTGCAAAGCTATCAACAAGAAAATGAGCATAAAAATGAAAACAACATTCATTTTGAGAAGCAATACTCCCTTGTACAAAAATTCTAGACAAGTAAAGAATGAGACGTTCAAATTTTCTCCCAAACGACTGGTTTGAAAACAAAAAAAAAAAAGACAGAAAGTATTCAAAATTCCGTTGATAAATCCCAAGTATATAAAGATTTTACAATACTAAAGATCTAGGGGATTTTCTCATGCGCCAACACACTCAGTGGACACGCGAATAATCAAATGGCAAGTGAGAGAGGTGGGCGCAAATATATGCTGACCTCTATTGGTACTGGGATGGGCGGCGTCTTCTTCCACCTTCAAACTCCTTTCTAAGGGGCTTCGGAGGAGGGTCCGGCTTGTTCGGGTCAGGCTTCTTCAGAGATAAGATTTCCCGGCCAGATCCGCCACGAGTAACAACACGCACTGTCACTTCTTGTCCGGGCTGGAAGATTGATCTCAACTTTTCAAGGCCACCCAAGAACCCTAAATCTTGAGCAGGCAGAAACGCTTCCCTGCCACTTGGCATTGTAACCCAGTACCCCACAGGCATTGCCTTACGTATAGTAGCTTGGAACGTATTAGGATCACCTGGCTTGAGCATCTTCTCCGGATCCATGTCCACCACAATATCGTCGTAATAGTCGTTGTAACTATTGTTGTACCTGTTGGAATTGTACGCAGCCGATATATGCAGGCCTTTACCAGAGAGAGATGATGAAGACGAAGCTGCTATTGAGAACTTGAGGCGAGATGTACAGACTGTAGAAACGGCAGACAGATTGGGCACCAATCTGGAAAGATGTTGAACTCCAGACTGTGTTGAAGTTACCGTTGGCAGAACTCCCAGAGAACTCATACCTTCACGCCGATCACGAGGACTGTGTAGAGAAAACGAAGCGAATGAGAGGGAGAGTGTTTCGTTATCCAAACCCTACGTCGTGTGTTGTCTGCACCCAATATGAGCAGGAGTTATCCTTTCCATCCAAAATATCTTCTTTAAGAATTCATGAATCCGAATTGGATTTTGAAAGCTTGGATCACTCAAGGGAAGCGTATTGGTGATATGTTCCACTTGTTTTGGTTATAACATGGCACAAAATGGGAAAGAAATGGTAATCCAAACACTTCCAAAAGATGAACAAGTATTAGATGATGAACAAGCTCGAAATGTGAAAGAGGTTGAGCAATAAAGAGACTTACATGATGAGTTCACTACTCATGACCAATATAATTAACTGAAAAATAAAATCAAAGGTTAGAGGCCACTTTAGGTACTATGCATTCATTGTTTGAGCTTAAAGGGGACTAGTGATTTGCAAAAGACCATAATAGGTTTTGCAAGGGAAATAGACAAAGCCATTAAAAGATAGGTTAGAAGAATTATCCCTAAGACAACTAAATTTAAGAAAAGGGTAGTCATAGGGGAAAACAAGGTTTTAGCAAAAAAATACTCCATGTGAAGGACAAGAAAGAAAGGCTATGTTTTAGGTTTGTTATCTCCCTACCATGCATAGTTGAACTTCCTAGTACAACTCCATGAGAAGGCCAAGAAAGAAAATCTATGTTTTAAGTTTTTATATCCCTTCTATGCATAGTGGAACTACTGAGTACGTAAGAGGAAAGAGAAAAAAAATAGGACCAAGGACCCTAGACAAGGTAAAAAATGTGGTCCACCTTATGCAACCACTTCTCATTTATGAGAGCCTTTGCTGCAAGGAGGTGGAGGTGTTGCACAAGGAAAATTTGTATACCTGTTGTTTGATGTAGTCACTTTGGTCTCCACAATCGAGGCCCATGGTAGTGTGTATGGGACCAAATGAGAGTCATGATAGACAAATCCATTGCACACAATTTTATAAATTAGCTCTCGTTAAGAAATTGAAAAGCCCCCAACAGCCTAGTGGGCATAATTGATGTAGTCACTTTGGTCTCCACAATCGAGGCCCATGGTAGTGTGTATGGGACCAAATGAGAGTCATGATAGACAAATCCATTGCACACAATTTTATAAATTAGCTCTCGTTAAGAAATTGAAAAGCCCCCAACAGCCTAGTGGGCATAAATATGTAGTGTCTATGATGCATGGTGAGGATAACTAGAGGCCATGGGATATTATGATGTCCAATCTAGAAGTTCATATTAGAGATCGTGTGGACTTTTAGATCATGGACATGGGAAGAACAAACTTAAGACTTGGTAGGGAGTGAATATGGGGATTGGGGGATATACTTAAACATAGTTATGAAAACAACACATTAGAGTTTGTAAAAATTCAAAGTAAATTTTCTCTTGCGGTGGTGAGAGAGATGTACATGCTTCACCTCTCAATCCATGTTTAGAGTTAGGTGCTTCGTTTTATTTCAAGCATATACAAGAGATGTATCTTTTGTATAGTTTTGACTATGAT
The DNA here is from genome assembly GCA_020310875.1 of Ceratopteris richardii. Lineage (NCBI taxonomy): Eukaryota > Viridiplantae > Streptophyta > Polypodiopsida > Polypodiales > Pteridaceae > Ceratopteris > Ceratopteris richardii. The sequence goes on along the minus strand of CM035409.1, from coordinate 26,198,568 downwards.
CATTGTATGCATACTCATAGCACATCAGATCTTCATATCCATGATCATAATGTAGATAAAGACAAGATTTTCTATTATTCTTTTTTGCAAGAATATGTTGTAAAAAGTTTTGAAGGACTAATGTTTGAGTAGAAATGTTTTCCCCACTCACTTGACAAGAGAACTACCACCATAAAGAGGGAACATTGACCAAACCAAAACATCCCTTGGAGATGAGCCTAAATTGTAGAAGTAATGGATCGGCTCTCTCCTCAATGTAAACAGATTATGGTAATAAAAGTGTTGGAAGTATAGTGTGTGAAAATTTCTTATCAGGTTTTCTAGAACTCAAACAAATACATATCATAGAACCATTGCTTCTTGCATTTTATGTTGTGGGCTATATAAGTTCGTAGATTATGCAAAATGTGTGAATGATTCAGCATGTGAAGTTCAAGATTCTCATGCATACTTCGGTCATCTCAATTATGATAGTTTGCTATGCCTGCAAAAATATGAAATGGTGTCCTCTCTATCCAAATTTGAGGCACTTTGTAAACATGTTTTTGAAGGTTGTATTTTGGGAAAAATTCAGTGTTACTTCACAAAATATGGTTCAGTTCGAGCTATTCGAAAATTGAAGCTTGTTCACAGAAGATGCATGTGGTCCTATGCAGACACCCTCTTTTGGGAACCACCTTTACTTTGTGACTTTTAATCTGCATGTGTCTCCTAACCTTAGTTTATCCACATATAAACATGATACATCTACTCTATTCAATAATCACTGTTACTATCATAACACAATAACCCAATATAAATATTCATCTTGAGGAGCACAATAATAACACCGTTATGAAATTAATGACGCTCTTTGTAAGCCTCAAAAGCGAGAGGCTTCACCACCTATTGCCTTCAGATCATTCAAGACAAAGGCATTGTGACTGATTTCCATTCCTAAAATCCCACATCCTCTAAATGTCCAAAAGCTAGAAAATTTAGACCCTCTTATGTTTCAAGAGCCAAAAGATTTAAATCTTCTTAAAGAGTACACACCTAAGACACGTCAAAGAGATACCCATCAGTACAACATACACATCAGTGAAATTGATATAGACATTCTCATCAATAGCCTGTAATTTGTTCACATCCACATATCCAATGATTGGTAGAAGCACCTTCTTATCTTTTGCCCAATAGAAACAACTACAATTCTATGGTACTCTTGACACTTTGAGCATTGGTTGCATTTAGAAAATCACTTAATACGGCTAATAAATGGTACTTCATCATGAAACTCCTCAATATTATTGCAGGAATATGTTTGCATCATTTACAAACTCAAATATGAAGAAAAACAAAGAAGCCATGCTTTGAGGGGTGGCCATCCCAAGAATAATGTGCCTCAATCTAATCACTTAACTCATAATATGAACAATTACATGCAAGAATCCTATGAACAGATGCACAAATGTGCAGCTTCACCTCTGATTACCTCTAGGCAAGTAAGCGATTTGGACAGGCACAGTAAATGAAATGATCGTGTAAATTAAACAGATGGGAGCTTAGACTTTAGGTCCAAGGTTCAATATTCACATATTGATATGATGTTAGCCTCTTAATTAGGGATAAATGTGTCTCCTCAGAGTGTGTGTATTGTTATTTGAAATCTCAACACTAATGGAAGAGTAGGTCAAAGAGAGAACTTCAAAAACAAAAGTGGGCCAAAGCTCAGTTCAATACTTGATATTGATTTGGCATTAGCCATAAATGTAGGAGATAAAGATGATTCCCTCAATGTGTTTGTATGTTGTTTTTTCAAGTTTCAAGCCTAATGAAACAATAGGTCAAAGATTGAACTTCCAAAAAAGAAAGACGCCTTTTTTTAGAGCTTGATCTTTTACCTGCTTTTCTTTATTTTTTTTATTTTTTTTTTTAAATGGAGGTTCAGCCGAGGCCTACTCCCCCGGGCTTTAACTTTGAAATTGCAACTGTACATGGAAGGGCATAGTACCCATGGGACCCCCCTTATCCCATAAGAACAGGGGTTTACATAACTGGGTTAAACGGCGGTCACAACTACCGTAGAGCAAGATAGACGGTGGCACATCATCCACATGATACATCATTCCAAGATAACATGTCCCTCACAAGTGCTGCCAGTAGGGGTTGAACGCTCGCCCCCCCCTCAAGAGGTGAGAGGCCCAACCACTAGGACAACAGCCTGGGACAACTTTTCTTAAATTTGAAAGAACAGCCACGTAGTCACGAACTCCCTTTATCCTTTCCAAATCTCCAAATGAAATGACCTTAGGGGCTTTTCACATAAGGTAGAAGCTCAAGCAAAAAATTTGATTGAACCAAGCAGAAGTTTACATGTGTACACATCTATTCACATAGGTCCGGATGCACTACATTGCTTTTGATTCACATCATGGAACAAAAATGTATATCTTGTTCCGATCTCTCCATGCTGCCCTTGGAACATTCTAGCATTCATGTGGATGATAAATAATTTTGATAAAAATAATAACCATTATTTTCTGCTGTCAATGTATAAAAACAATTATGTTTCTATGTTTTGTGCAATTCCACAAGGCAGAGGTGCTGAAACTTTCACAAAAAACAAAATCTTATTCAGCCCTTATATGTGAATAGATGAGCGGAGGCACAACAGTTTGATGAGCTCCCTCTTCCTCAATAAAGGCCCCCTTCTAAAGTGCATTATGAACCCACCTTTTTATGTTAGACATTGGGCTACAGAGACCACTTCGTGTGTGTGGGACAAGGGCCATCCATAGCCAAGGTCCCAAGCTCGAGGGATATCTTAAGGTATTCAATGGTAATGGGGATGAGTGTTGCATGATGGCCACCATTAGGGAAAAATGAACCCTCCATGGGCCTTTGGATTAAGGAGTGGTTAGTGATGGACCAATCAGAAGAGGGTGGTGGACATAGTCTATAGCCTATAAATTACTAGGGTGAGGGGGGAGGAGGGAACAAGATTCCCCTATGTTCAAGTTTTTGCCTCTAGAGAGATAAAGGAATCTCGTAACTTGCCTAGGCCCAAAAAATCAAAAATTTCATAAAGTTTTAAAACTCATCATAGCACCATTCAATGGCCCCCCAACCACTTTTCAGGATCAAAAGTGCTATATTTGACTTCTAAATCAAAATCCGTGCATGGACTAACCCGAAAAAAGTGATTTTTTCAAAAATAACTCAAAATACAACTTTCTCCCTCCAATACCTCACACTTTCATACCCAAGTCCCAAAAAGTCATCTCTGTCCACTACTCTCTCTCCTAGCATACCATTGAAGCTCCTATGTCTGCATTTTTTCTCTGTGCATCTTCCTCTTTGACTTCCTACTGTCACTTCCATATCTTGAACTCCAATGGAGAAACCTAAATCTTATATGTGTCCAAAAGATGAGGTTATCGCATTAAAATGTCACAATATGAAGGTTGTAGAAGAAAATTGGTTAGGAAATGAGTTCTAGAAAGGTGCATGGGTGTACATGCAACCCTCTAGTGTTGACCCTCATCGTGTAAGGGATCGTGGAAACTTGGATCTTCATTGAAAATGGAAGTTATTGGGGCTTCAAAAAGCTCAAAAATGGTGAAACAGTTTCCATCGTACAACATGTTTCTACAATGTCAAACATGAAATTGAAAAACTCAAACAAAATGAGATATGCTATCAATTGTAAGTATTACTCATTGATTCCACTTTTAGTTTTTTAATATACCTTATCTAGATATGTATTTTTCTATTAAAGATATATTTCCTTCTACCTTGGTGGAGGAGCAAACATTTCATAGTCTTACGGGTACTTTCCAAGCATTGCATGCGGATGTTGGATCACTAGTCTTTCCATAAGCCCCTCCTACTCAGCTTTTATGTGAGAGATTTTTCTTTTACACGCATACATATGTTGTACCCTCTTCATCAAATGATTTTGGCATGTTAGAGATGATTAAGATAGATTCTCTTTTCAAGATTGAGTGGACACAACCTGATATATGGACCTTGACATCTTTGAAGCATAAGTTGGTGATGGACATACATAACTTTTTGAAATTCACAAGAGTGGCTAGATCTGTACGATTGCATTGGTGTGTTCCTGTTCATTGTTTTGTACATCTATTTCAGATATTCACAATTCTAGAGACTTCAACAATGTTCATGTTAAAAGATATCACCTATGAGCAGGTGGAGGGTTTACTAGGTGAAAATTGGGGACTTGTAGAAGGATGCACCAAAGGGTATAGATACCTTTGTAAAATTGGTGCAACAGGCATATGATTTTGATATTTGAAACATTGTACTTCATTGTTCATTAGATTCTATTATGATTAATGGATGTGTAAACTTGGTGAATGGATACCACTACAAAGTTCTGAGGGTTTTTAATTTCATTCGAAACTAAGATAAATTTTCCCAACAACAAAATGGAAGTTATTTCAGTGAACTGTCATTGGACGCTTGGCAATGTGAGAGAACATCTAGTAATAATGGGTTTGGAGGATCTCGATCAATTGAAGTTCAGAATACAAGGGCATAAGCTAAACAATTTATGGTACTTTTTCTTTTATTTATACAAATTATTATATTCAAATATGATATTATAAAGTTCTTTATTTTGCTACAGATTGGCAAGAGGTTGGAGGATAAAGCTAAAGTCCTTCCTGAATGAAGTGTAGATGGAACTCAACTTTCATTGTCGTAGCTCAAGAACTATTTGAGTATTGGAGTTTACACATAACCCATTTTCCATTCATATTCCTTCCTCTGCTACAATGTAATGCACATGCCAAAAATGAAAGATGTAAAAATTTTTAATCTCAATATGATGTACAAATTGTCAAATCTTTGATTTTTGCCATGGCAGTATATATTACAATTTTAGAATTCCAAGAATTTTATTTTTTTCTACTATGTAGATGTGGTATGTCTTATTATTTTAAATGATTATCTATTCAATCTTTTTTATGAGCCTTTTTTTTTAGAGTTCTGTGCATGAATCATTTACTTTTAAGTATTAGTTTTACCTTTAAATGGGTCCCATTCACTTGAAAATATTGAAGCTACTATAAAAGCAAGTCTCATTCTTTTCATTTCTCACTTTTGTAACCAAGAAGAGTTAGAATCACTCCAAGATCACGTACCCCATAGCAATCACGCTACCCTTATGTGCAATGGCTGCCTCAACCTCTACTATCCCCTGTCCAAACGTCCTCGAGAACTCTTTGATGAGTTCTTGGAATCAACTCAGTACAAAGTTCAAACACACTTGTATGAAATTGTCATTAGAGTCCCTAATCTAGACAAGACAATTCAATTCAGCTCTCATGTGCTCAAAGAAATCATAGAGTTCCTTGAGTACTAAATCTTGCACTTTTCCACAAATATCCCACCTTATTAGGGTAAGTGGGTCCCGTGTGACCTTTTGCTCTACAATCATAAAGGTGATGAAGCCTTCATGAAGTGCCTTAAGCACTTCATGGCAATCGCTGATCATGCAAGGAATTTGTTGGATGAAATAGTGCCTTTGATCAAACAACTTAACAAAAAGAAGAGGATGGCTACTAGGTACCTTTCTTACATCTCCACAACAATATTTATTGTCAATGAGGAGTTGGAGCATGCACTCATGGATGTCCCCAACCTTGTCACAGGGGGATTTGTTCATGAAGAAAATGAGCCCCAACCAGAGGTCATAGATTTAGTCAGAGAGTATGCCATGGTCCACTGAGAGTTCCCTATTGGTGTGGACGACAAACTGTGTGAGAAATCAACCATGGAAGAGCCCCCACCATCAAATCTCAACCCCTATGAGCCAACATTACCAGAGGTGGAAATTGAATATATCTCCATCATCATTGTCGATGAAGAGGAGTTTATTTTCCTTCATGATATTGAGATGGCATTTGGACTCCGTCTGGATGAGTTCCTAAGTCTCTCCACTATGCCAGATGTTCCACTTGATAATACATATGATATACTTGAAAAGAAAGCTATCCCACTCGGTGATTTTGTGGCAAACACCATAGCGATGGTGTGCGAAGATATTTTGACAAATGATAACAATTGTACAACAGAAGAAGAGTTCAGTGCAGCATAAGAGAGAATTATGAAGAACAAAGTACCTACATTCCCAGTCGCAGAGCAGAGTGGGATCGCCCATTCTAGCATAGATCTTGATGCCCCTAGAAGAGAGGAGGAAGAAAACAAGCTTCATGATGTAAGTGCTTATTAAAGAATTGAATAATTTAATTTAATAAGATTGGGGCTTGAATTGTCATCTTTTTCTTAACGAGAAGCCATTGAAGTGGACAAGTTCATGGCAAGGTCTAGTGGGATCGATCTTCTCACGGAAGTGGCTCATCATTGGCAAACTACATTGCAAGGTTGCCAAAGGATGATTTTGTAATTGTTCATAAAGATTATAGTCCTGATGGGCACTTCATGACATGGTGCTTGAAGGCCTTGAGCAAAGTTTTGTGTGAGTACAATTACCCAAGGCACTAATTGTGTCATTTTGGTTAGAAAATCTTTAGTTGTAACTAATCTAGGAGTTAACTTTATAGGAAAGGTACTAGGACAAATAGGTATTGCCATGGGCCTTGGAATGCAAGACCCCAATGTAATTTCTAGATCTGTATTAACCTACCAATTAAAGGGGGGAAAGAAAATTGTTGAGAAATTGAAAGCAACTATGAATTGATGTAACATTTTGGATAAATAAAATTTGTATTTTCCATTGTAAGTTAAGAAATGTTATCCACACTTTATATTTAATCAAGAGCTTTTTTATCTTTGCTTTATGCATGTAATGGCCGATGTGTGCTCAAATAGTCTTTAAAATGCCAAAAAAGCCTTAGCCACAGAAACGTGGGATTCAAGCTTGCAAAAATTTTGCACGCGTGAATTCCGCGTTTTTCTGGCTAGGGCTTCTTTGGCATTTTTAAGACTAATTGAAGGCCATTTATGGTAACTGCATTCATTATGAGGGAAACTACAGGGACATCAAGTACCCATTGAAAACCTAGGCAATCCATATGGAGAGTTTGCTTACATATGTGCCTAGTTTACCATGGCCAAGTCATTAACTAACCTTACCCTAACATCAAATTGAATGGTGCCATTCCTCACACTACATCTTATGCAACTTTGTAGGCCCAAACTACAAGATGCAACTATTTGTCCCAATTAGAGTGCTTGTTATTCACTAGTTTGGTGAGTATCGTGCATAGAATTTTATTCGCACTCTCGGATTGACGATTTTCTTGTGGATGAGAGGGGGGATACTTCTTGTGCACTATTAGAAACTCTTCTAATAGGCATTCAATAACATCATTTATTAAATGTGTTTCCCCATCACTAACTATTTCAATAGGTAAGCCATACCTAGTGAAGATATCTTCAAACAAAAACTTCTCTATGGCCTGTGCATCATAATATCTTGTAACTCTAACCTTGACCCACTTAGTCAAATAGTTTGTTGCCATTATGATAGATTCAACATGGGAGTCTTTTGATGGGGGGTTAATAGGTCCACCAAATCCAATTTTGCACTTAGCAAAAGATTTTCTTCTCATAATTGGTTTGAGTAGCATTTAGTCTCTATGGAAAGGATTTTTAGTTCTCTAACATATTTTGCACCTTTCAATGTAGCTTCTTGCATCCATGTGCAATGTAGGCTATCATAAGCTAGCAGAAAGAATGTGCTTGGCTATTCATTCAGGGGAGAAATTTCTGCCTGATGCATATGAGTGAGCCATTTGAGAATCGGAAAGCATTGACTTTCATGTATGCACAAGTGCAAGAGGTTTTCTTTTCCTCTTTTATAGAGTTGATTCCTTATAAGATAATACTCTTTACATTCATCTTCAAGTGCATTTCTTATCGCAAGAGTAATACATTTTGGAAGTTTTCCTTCACAAAGAGAGTCTACAATAGGTTTATTGTATTCTCGTGCTACCATCACTTGATATAGAGTTGAATGCTATGTGACTGACCTTTCAATGCAAAACTAGCAATTAGAGAAATTCTTGTGAATGTCCTTCACCATGTGTGGCCAATAAGTTCCTAATTTCCTTAAGTTTTGAAGATTCTTAGTTTGGGGGAAAAGGTGACCCAAACTAGCGATGTGGGCTTGTGTCATCAAATCCCACTTTTCATCTTCTTCCATTGAACAAGTTAAAACACATCATCGTCTCTTCCTATCAACATATTCTTTTGCCCTCTCAATTGCTTGCTGCATCTTGGCTTTAATTATTTCTAAATTTGCTTGAAGATTTGCTAGAAACTTCAAAGCACTAGGATATTTATTTGGCATTCCTATGGTATTGGGAGTAGTGGGATTTATGCCATAATTCATCTCAAAAGGAGACATTCCTATCACTTTATGAGGTCTATTATTATAGGCAAACTCTACTAATGGCAAATAGCTATCCCAATCCGTCTGCCTCTCAGACACAAATGCCCTCAACATGTCCTTTAAAATCTGATTGAATCTCTCGATCTGACCATCTATTTGTGGATGCTCACCACTACTCATTTTCAATGACACTTTCAGCTTGTCAAAGATTAACTTCTAGAAGTGTCATGTGAATCTAACATCCCTATCTGAAACTATGGATTTGGGTAACCCATATAATATGAAGATATGCTGGATAAATAGCTTCGCTACCTATTGGCTTTCTATCGTCTTTGCATGGGTATGAAGTGAGCCATCTTGTTCAATCTATATACCACTACTAGGATAGCATCTTGCTTCCTTTAGGTTTGTAATAGCCCCACTATGAAGTCCATGGATACACTATCCCACTTGTGCTTTGGAATCTGTAAAGGATGTAAAAGACCTGGTGTCTTAATGGTCTTGTGAACATGAGGATGCTCTGCAGAAGGAACATCATCGTTATCATGCATGAATTTTCTTCTCAAATCTTGCGAATCTGGTGTGCGAACCTTTCCTTTCCATTTAACTATTCCATTCTCCATTGAGAAATTAGAATGCAAACTTGATTTGTTTTCTTTACTAGGGGAAGAACATATAAAACTACGTTGCCTCCTATGATAGAGTCATCATTGATGGCTCTAATGATCTATAAAAAATGTGGATCTTCCACCCGTGTTTCCTTTATTTCTTGAAGGAATGAGCTTCTAGAACTGTAAAGCTCATTTGATAAATTATCCATGATAATGCTTCAGCCACAATATTCTCTTTGCATCTTCTATACAAGATTTCCATGTGAAACTCATGCATGAGCTTGTCTGTCTCGAAGATTTGGCTGACTACAAAAATACTTGAGTATATGGTGATCTATGTACACCTTAAATTCTGCACCATAAAGATATTGTCTCTAGACTATAAGAGCATGCACCACTTCGTACAACTCCTGTTCATGCACTCACGAATTGCACTATGCGCTAGTTAATTTTTTACTCTCAAAAGCTATTGGTATGCCATCTTGGCTCAAAACTGCCCCTATGGCTATGCCACTAGCATCTATAGGAAACTCAAGTGGTTTCTGTGGATCTACCAATTTGAGTATTGGAGCCTCTAAAATGGATTGCTTTAGAGCATCAAAACTATCTTGTTGTTCTTGCTTCCATGCAAAAGATACTTTTTCTTGAAGCAAATTTGTCATAGGTGCTACTATTGATGAATAAGATGAAATTTTGGATAGAAACCAAAAATTCCAAAAAATGGTCGAAGTTTCCCCTCATCTTAAGGAGTTGAACATGCTAAAATAATTGAGACTTTCTTGAGATCCTTCTGGATCCCATCAACTGATAGCACATGCCCTAGATACTCTATCTCTGGAAGAAACAGCTGAGTTTTATCTACATTTCCAAACGATTAATTTTCCTTTGGTTTATTTAACACCAATCTTAAGCGACTCTCATGCTCATGTAGAAAACTACTATACACAAACAAATCATCAACAAAATCCACAACAAAATTTCCAATGAATGGACATAAAATATCACTCACTAACATCAGTAGCATATGCATTAGTCAAACCAAATGGTATAACTAAATACTCATAATTCCCAAAACAGGTCCTAAAATCTATCTTATATACATCCCACTCTTTAACTCTAACTTAGTGGTGGCTACTTTTTAAATCTATTTTTCTATATACAACTGCTCTACCTAGAGCATCAAGGAGATCATCTATCTCGGGCATGCGATGCCTATGCTTGATGATAATCTTATTGAGTGCTCTGTAAACACACATCCTAAAGATCCATCTTTCTTCTTCGCTAGAAGAATTGGTGTTGCAAAGGGCAAATAGATGGGTCTGATAAGTCCTTTCTCCATGTACTCATCCATGACCTTGACCTATCACTAAACATAATGAATACACAAAATATAGAAAATAAATATACTTATATTCAATCTTAAGCAGCTTGGTTGCAGTCACCAATCGCATCTCTTGGAGATCTAGTTCTCCATGGATTAGTAATTGCATTCTCTCATGCTCAAACCAGTAAACATGTGAAGCAGAGTCTATGATTAGTTGTTTCCTATCATGCCATTGCTTACTTAGGACTACATAAAAACAGGGCAATCATGCTATCAAAATCCAATCTGTTCTCATAGGATTGAATCTGGATGGGACCACTCCTCAGTACCATATCTTAGTGCCCTTTCCTTCTGCTAACTCCACTACGTAGACATACTTTGACTGCACAATGTCTAAGTGTAACCGTCTGACAAGATGAGAAATGATGACATTATGTGTGGACCCAATGTTAAAGAGGACCTTTATAGGTTGTCTTGCCATGATTTCTTTCATAACAATGAGTTTCATGTCTAGAAACTAATAACCTTTTTTAGATCTTCTAACACCATCCCTGGAATCTCATTCTCAAGCGTCACTTCATCTTTCTTAAAGCACGAACAAGCTCCATGATAGTCTGAAGCATACTCTCTAAGTGGGATATTCTAGTGCTCATGGTTTCTATGAAGTCTACCATATGGTCAACCATGCGTGTGTCTGCCCTATGAGGTGATGAAGGCCTCGAGTTCATGACTATGAAAGTGTACGTTCTTTTTATTTATTGTTTGTTTTTTTTTTCTCTCTCTCTCTCTTAAAAAAAAAGTTTTTATGTACACCTAGTATAAATAGTGGTAGTGAAAACTAGCAGTTTACAAGCATTTGGATAAGAGAACAACAAATTGAACAAATTAACCAAGTGCTCTATATGCACTTAAACTCAAGTGTGATAGTGGGCACACAATAAACAACCAATATATCAAAAGGGCATGACATGCCCTACAATAATCAATGTGATTGTGGCAGGGATAAATTTCATAAGAACACTGAATGTTCTTGCTTCCTCTTTGTTGTACCTGGAAGAAACTATGCTATCATTCTACTTTTACTAAAAGCATAGAGATTGAAAAGCATATGAGCAAGTATACATGCATGTATGAAGTGCCAATCCTTATCCTAGAGGCCAACTAATGTGTAAAAAAGAATACAAATGCATGTATTTACAAGAAAACATATCTTTAGTATCAAGAAATCCACTGGCAGGTATAGTGCAGGTTCTTGAAATGATTGCCAATTACTCCTCTCGAGTCTTCAAGTCAATGTCAATCATCCTCGCATCGAAAAGTTCCTTCAATGAAGCTCTTTGCCTATGGACATCCGACTTTGAAGCTCTATGGAAGTCAGTGGATGTGGCCAAATGATGTTTTCTAGCTATTCATTAGATACTCCATTGAGTCAAGATTCCATACTAGTCAGAATCACTTTGTTTGGATAAATATTGAAGGATTTATGGCTATTTGAGAGGAAGTAGGTGTTGTAAATACGCCCTTCTAGAGGGGATGGAGAGAAGAAATCAATGAGCCTCCTCTGTATGAAGCATCAGAGGCAATGGATGCACACATAGCCTCCCATATATCCCACATGTGCCCGTTTCAATGCAAAAATTGGGTATATATTGCCTTGTGAAGTCTTCTATCTTCACAACACAAGGGAGAAGGAGGAGCTAAAGAATCCTCTCTGCTCATGTGGGCATGGGTAGCTATGAGTGATGTCGGGTGGGTGCATATACCTTCACGCAGGTACCTATGCACAATTATCCTCCTCTCTTGGCTGTCATGTGCATGTGAGCTTCCTTGAGGGGTCTTGTTGCTCCTCCGAGGGAGGCTCAAATTCCCCCCCTCCCCTCCCTTTTTTTTTTTGAAAAGCTTCTCCATCCTCCCAGAAACCGATGATGCTGACATAATGATGAAGACGATGATGGCTCGTTAGGTGGAAAAACAAAAATTCACGAGAGTTTTTCTCTTTTGATTGTCTAAAAAGGTTCTAAAACTAAGTTTTAGGTCTCTCAAAAGAAGCTTAAGAAGGACTAAATAAGAAGACTAGAGAATGTTGCGTGTAAAACTCACCTCCCATCCGTATATATCCAGGTGCATCCAAAATAGCAATGCTCTTAAATGCTCTAGTTTTGACATGTGGACATCATGTAGCACTCATTCCCATTACCATTGAATACCTTAGGATATCCCCTAAGCTAGGGACCTTGGCCAACCTTAGCCCTTGTCCCACACACACACATACACACAAACACACACACACACACATGAAGGTCTCTATACACCAATGTCTAACAATGAAAGTCTAGACTTCCATGACATTCCTAAGCTTTGTCAGATTCACCATCGTTTTGATCTTGTATTCATTCATAGAAATTTTGTTCTTAAAGACAATATGTCCCAAGATTTTTCCTTGTCTTACCTTGAAGACACATATTTCATGATTTAACGAGACTCTTATTTTCTACATTTAGCAAACAATGTTTCTAGCATAGGATATGCTTGTCGAAGTGTAGAGTATGTGTATGAGTCATCCACATAAACCTCCAAGGATTTCCTAAGGAAATCCTTGAAGACATTAGACATTAATATCTAGAAAGTTACAAGGGCATTTGTTAAGCCAAACTGATTAACCTTGAATGCATACATCCCCCACTAACTAGCAAAGGCACTTTTTTGTTGGACTTGAGGCACAATTGCAACTTGATTGTAACCTGATAAACCATCTAAAAATCTATAAACCTCTTTTCCAACTACCCTTTCCAAAATATGATTCTTGATTGGAAGTGGATAACTATCCCTTATTGTGATGGCACAAAAACTTTTAGATCAATCCAAACTCTTACCTTTCCATTTTCCTCGGGCACAAAAATTACAAGGGACACCCATTTAGTGTGTTCAATCTCATAAATGAAACGTGCCTCTAAGAGTTTATTGATGTCCTCTTTAATCTTGGTCAAATATGCATCATTATAAGTGTAAGGCCTTTGTTTAGAGGGTTTTGCATCAAGTGCCACAAAGATTCTATGGGCACAAATACCTTTGTTTAGAGGGTTTTACATCAAGTTCCATAAGGACTTATGGCCATAAGGAATCTATGCTTGTAAGGCCTTTGTTTAGAGGGTCAACACCCTTTAAGTCCCTATATCAACAAGAACAACTACCAAAAGGTAACATCTACATAAGACCACAAAGATAATTACGAACAAGCTCCAATTTATGCTTAGACTTCATTGTGCCATCTTTGGGGAAAGAAGAATGCTATGTCTTACCCAAACTTAATCCCTCATATACATGTTTAGATGATGGTTCAAGCTTAGGGAAAGAGGACATCATATTGGATTTTTGCATGCATAACAAACTAGCAACATCTATATGAAAAAAAAATGGTTGCCAAAGTATTATATTTGAGATTGACTACAACTCCTCAATTGTGTATGTATAATCATTCTCGATTATTGTATTGTAGGAAACACCTTACCCATAGTGACTATTGTGGTGAACACAAGAGATGCGAAATAACTTCAACTTCTACTGAGTAAATGGATTAAAACTAGTAAAGAAACAAAATTTTAAATTTCTACCAAAATCACTTTTTCTAGAATCATCTTAAATATGTAGTATCTTTTTTTGAGATATTTCTTACCTCCATCCTTTTGACATGATTTGTGCATATTTTACACTCTATTTCAACAATTGTGGTATCTAAGTAATTACACCCATATTTCTTGTTTCCATTGGGTACTCCATCATTTATAAAATTCATTTATATTTTCTCTAGAGGAACATTCTTGTTTAATATCAAAGAGATGGGGGTACACTTTTTCTATTTGATTATGGGAACTCGCTTATCAACAACTTCTATTTGCGTGATTTTTGGAGAAGTGTCAATTTTAAAATTTTTAAGGAAGACAATAAGAGATTCCATGCTGAATAACTTAATGGACTTGATTTGAACTCGTTTTGCACTTAATTTAGAGCTCAAAAATAGAATGAACATGATATACCTTTGTTTAAAATGTTCAACATGGGTTGCATCAATGTAAATGATTTTCTTTCTATGCTAAAGATTTTGCATGTGTTGCACACTCACTCTTAGCACATATTATTCTTGTATATGTCCTACCATTCATTTCACAAGGTTTTCATGTCACCTATTATTTTTGAAAACTAGCTCAATCCTTAGAGAGGCAATGAGCAATGGATAACTAGAGAGAAGTATAGCTAACAAAAAATGAATAACTAAGCAAGACGGGGCTGCGTGTAGCAACTTCCTTACACTCTAAATTAACTTAGGAAGAGAGTTGAGGTCATGGGCTCATTGTACTACAACTCAAACCTACATTCATACATATATAGGCTGTGAAAAAGTGCTCTTATGATTTTTTAAGAATCTCTAAATGAACCACTTAATGCTTTTGGTAAGTATGATTTAGGAAAGCATTTGATAAACTTATTGGTAGTTGAAATTCATGATTTGAAACCTTCAAATAATAGGACCACTAGACCACCAAAAAAACACCAGAACATTCGAACATCTAAACACTTGAACATCGAACTATCGAAACACCTGAACATTGGACCATCAAAACGCTTGAACACGTGAACATCAAAACACATGAACACGTGAGCACCTGAATACCTAAACACCTGAACACCTGAACACCTGAACACCTGAACACTTGAACACCTGAACACCTGAACACCTGAACACCTGAACACCTGAAAACCTGAACACCTAAACACCTGAACACCTGAGCACCTGAACACCTGAACACCTGAACACCTGAACACTTGAACACTAGACCATCCAAAAAACACCATAAAAGTTTTTGTTCTAGTTTAAGGCTTGATTTTTAACACTCCCCCTCAAGCCTTGAACTTAAATCTACCATGCCAATGCTTCTTTTGACTTTCAGCAGCTTTGTTCCTTCTAACCCTTTTGTAAATGTATCTACATATTGATCTTTGGTACTCACATGCTCCACCTTGACTTCCTTTGTAGTCAACTTCTCTCTGATGAAGTGGTAGTGTACTTCAATGTGCTTGGACCTAGCATGGAAAATTGGATTCGAAGCTAGGTGTACACTACTCATGTTGTCACACATGATGGGAATTTGTTTCACCTTCATGTTCAAATCTTTAAAGAGCTTCTTAAGCCACATAAGATCACATGTAACAAGGGCAAAGGCTCTATAATCAGCTTTGGTGGAAGACACAACTACAATTGGCTGCTTCTTGGAGCTCCACTAGATAGTCTTGCTTCCAGTTATAACTTTGTAGCCACTTTTACTTCTCATATCATCCTTCGAGCCTAACAAGTCTACATCACAATAAGCTTCTACCTAAAAATCTTCATCATATGAATAGAATAGACCTTCATTTATAGGTGCTCTTGAGATATCTAAGGATCCTCTTGGCTTCCATTAAGTGTTGTACTTTGGGATTTTGCATAAACTGTGAGAGAAATCCTACTACAAGCTTGATGTCCGGCCTAGTAAGAGTTGCATAGTTCAAAGATCCTACAATGGATCTATGCAAAGTAACATTTTCAATGTCTTCTCCCTCATATGCACTAAGCTTTACATTTAGTTACGGTGGATTTGCAATTGGCTTGTAATTACACATGCCATACTTTGTTAGTACATCAAGAATGTACTTTGTTTGCAAGAGGTAAATGCCTTCCTCCTTGTAGATTACTTCTATACCCAAGAAGTACAATTCTCCAAGATATGAGATGTTGAATTCTTCTCCAAGCTTCTTCTTGATTTCTCTAATGCTTGCCTCATCATTCCCTATAAGAATAAGATTATCAACATAAATTCAAATGTAGAGGACAAGAGCACCTTCCTTCTTCATGTATAATGATGAGTTGACATCACTTTGTTTGTAGCCACACTTGGCTAAGTATTACACTAGCCTTTGGTTCCAAGCTCTTGGAGCTTGCTTGAGACCATAAAGAGCCTTCTTTAACCTGCACACATGATGAGGATAGCTCTGATTTTCAAAGCCTTTTGGTTACTCCATGAAAACAATCTCCTCTAGGTCAATGAAAGCATTCTTCACATCTAGTCGATGAATCTCCAACTCTTTGAGGCTACAATTTCAATAAGAGTTCTTACTATAGTCATTCTTGCTACAGAGTTGAAAGTCTTCTCAAAGTCAATGCCATACATTTGTGCGAAACCCTTGGCAACCAACCTCACTTTATACCTAGATATGCTACCATATAATTTCCTCTTTACCTTGTATACCCATTTGTTGCATATCACCTTCATGTCTTTAGTCTTAGGCACCAATGACCAAGTGGGGTTCTCCTTGAGTGCTTTCACTTCTTCTTGCATGGTTTGGTTTCATTGTTCATGCTTGCGTACATCCTCAAAACAATTAGGCTCTTCTTATGCAACTACTTGACCCATATATGCATAATGTTTGGCAATGGAATCATAAGTTAATCACTGAATTGGATATCTTTCTCTTGTTGAGCTTCTTCTTTGTTGAGGGCAAGAATGAACCTTTTTTTTTCTTGATTTTGATTTCTTTACACATGACATTTCTATGTTTTCAAACTCTCCTTCACCGTTGCTATTCATCTCTTCCATCGGATTGCCTTGATCATCTCCTCCCTCTTTGCCTTTGCTTCGTGTAGAACTTTCTTCACTTGAAGTGGACTTACTTCTCAATCTCCCTTTCCATGGAGATGTGTAGCTATTCTCTGATATTGTCAAAGTTGATGGACCAAAGATTTCAACACTTTCCTGGCCTACTGAATGTCTTCTTTTGGCATCATGTATGTCTTCAACTTGCAATGAATCTTTCACACCATACCATGGTAGCAATTTATCAAATATAACGTCTAAAGATACCTTTAGCTCTTTGGTTTTAGGATCATAGCATCTAAAAACCTTTTGCTCACTTGAATATCCAATAAATATACACTTCTCAGCTTTTGGTTCAAGTTTATATCTCAATTCATAAGGCATGTGCACATAACATACACAACAAAAAATCTTGAGATGCAAAAGATCCACTTTCTTATCGTACCATGCTTCATATGGAGTTAAAACATGTACACCTAAAGTGGGGAACATATTCATGATGTAGAAACTGTACTTGTTGCATCTGTGCAATAAAAGTTGGGTACATTCATCTTATTGAGCATCGATCTTTTCACCTTAGCTATATGTCCATTTTTCCTTATACTATCTTTTGATGCCATTATGACTTAAAAAATAAAAAACTTTGGAGAAGTACTATCCCCCTCTATCGAATCTAAGAATCTTTATGTGTCTACCCATTTCCTTTTCAACAAGTGCTTTGAAATCTTTAAAGCGACTAAACACTTCAACCTTTGACTTCATACAATACAACCATGTCATTCTTGTGTGATCATCAATGAAGATAACAAAATACCTATCACCTCCCAATGAATGCTGCTTGGTTGGTCCACATACATCAGTGTGAATGATGTCCAATGGAAATCCACTCCTTCATGTACTCTTCTTGAATGGAAGCCTTGCTTGCTTTTGGAATTGATATGCTTCACACAGATGTTGCATACTTTGAGAGTGGAAATTTGGAAGTCCACTTACCACTCCTTTCTTTTGCATATCCTTCAGTTTTTGAAGGTTTATGTGGCCAATCCTCTTGTGCCAAAGATCCACCTGAGCTATTTGCTTGCTGCAAAATGTCAAATAGACCATATGTGATGAGAGTGTTCTTACCTCCATGATGAATAGCCTTCCTTCCTTATTTCATTTAGCTATCATCTTGTAGCCCTGTTGTTGGGGGATTCTTTTGCAAAAAGGGCGAAAGCTTCTGTACATTGATTACCAATAGGAAAAACACAATAATGATGTCCAAACAAGACCAAGTGATCTTTGTGTGGAGTGTTTAATCCCAAGAATACACACACACAAGATTTCAAGATACCCAAAGATTGTTATGCCGCCAACCTTCTCTGCACCAGATCTCCACCTTCTCTAGGAGCTTGCTCTTGTGCACACCTTGCACTCAAGCTTCCAATAGGGTAGGAGGGAGAGGAACACCTTCTGTCGACATGCACACCTCGCCTTGTGCCACCTTGGTTGCCTTGCTTATTGGTTCTCTGCACACCTCTCCACACACTAGATCACTCCTCTTGCACACTTTGTCTCACACTTGCTTCTCTGCGTTTCACTCTGATCCAATGTCTCTTGCTCTTCTCATCTATTGTAGACTATTCTCTCACTTGCTTTGTCTAAATCCAAGAATAATGCATGCTCCTACCTTGTGTTGAGTGTCGATTCCCTTGCGTACGCTACTCCTAACTGATAGAGTATCTTGGTGCTCACTTTGATGTCCCAAGAATGTCTCAAAATGTGTATAGCAAACAACTCCTTATTTTGTCCTATAGTGACTTTAAGACTAAAACAAAATTTTAAATGGAGGGCCATACTTTCACTTTTGCATACCACTTCTTCTTCAAATTTCTTCACTTTTTTCCTTCAATTCTCCAAGATGTGTACATAAGGAAGGGTTCATCTGAACCTTCCAAACACTTTAAAACCCTTAAAAACCTTACAAAAAGACACTCTACAACCTGCATTCCACTTTCTGCAACCCATAACCATTGTGAATAATTGTTTGCACTAACTGTGCACCTTGACCAACTTGACTTTGACCACTTTGACTTTCACCATTTTGACTTTGACTAACTTGACTTTGATGGGATCAACAGTTGCCCACCACCTAATGGGCTCTCTGTCCTAGAGAGCTAACAACCAAACCATGAGCAGAGTGGTGCATGTTGATACCTGTTTTGCACAACCTTCAAAATGACATATGAGCAGCTACCAAGTCCACCAAGAGCAGGAAAGAACAGTCACAACGGAAGAACCAAAACTTATAAAGGAGCTCATTGAAGAAGAAAAAGCTAGAGAATGGAGAGTATGAAGGAAAGGTTAGGGAGGGCTGAAGGGTTAAGAAGGATAGGTTAAGGAGGAGTAAGGGAAGGGCTATGTAGAAGGATAAGGGGAGGGGCAGGGAGTAGGATTAGGGGCTCTAGAGAGGGCCAAAATGGAAATCAATGAAAGCCACAGAGGCTTCATATGAAAAAATGTGAAACATCTGGGAAAATAAGGATGGAATAGACCTCGTGCAAAATAATAAACACATGATTTACATGGCTTCAAGAGAATCTTATAGGATTCTAAAGAAGAAAAATTATGCTCATAATTTGAAAATTTTTGGGGCTCCTCTTTTGTGCTTCTTTTTTTTTGCAACACTCTCCCCCTCTTTGTCTCTGTAATCCCTTCACAGGCTTTGCTTCATTTCTGAGTTTGCTGTGTTAATTCAGGCTGTCATGCACGCATCCAGTGACTTAGAATGTGATATTCTTAGTCACCCTCTTCAACTTTTCAGCCTCTTCTCTTTCTAAATTTTGGTCTTTGGATATGTCTTTGTTCTCACACATCTGACCCTGTTGCATTGCTTTGGCCTGTTTACTTCTTTACATCGCATGCATCTATGGACAAAGGTTGAGGTGCAACGTCTTATTTCTTTTAAGGGACCTCCATTACTCGGGACCTAGTGCTTTTCTTTAACCTATTGATTTCTTTCCACTGCACGCACCTCGTGGATGAGGAATCTGTGTGCAACCTCCCATGAAAAGTTCTAGTTGTTATATTTCTTTGTTTCCACTCTTTAGGACCTGGTCCTTTGGTGTTATAGCCTGATGCGTGCCCCTGCGGGGCTTTGGGTAGAGCGTAGTTCTTTCTTATTGAGCTGTTTTGTTCTTTGATCTTCTTCTTCTTTTCTTCTTGCTTAACTCTCCCTCCACACGTCCCTCCTCCTGGACTCTGTCATTCCTGTCAGGCCTTTTGTGACGATGTGAGTAAGTTTTTATTACTTTTTGCTCTCTATGATTAAATGAATTCGCTTGACATATCATCAACTCTTTCCATTGTGTTGATTTTACTCCATCATTTGGTGTCTGTCTATGATCTGCAAAAAAAGTTAGTTCGTAGGCCACCAGTCGCGCATTTAAGTTGGAAGATATTTTGACAAATATTTCTGAGTCCATCTCAAAAAACCCAGTGAAGAAAGCCTCTTCAAATTTTTGCATGTATAGACTCGGCAGAAACATAAGTCGCGAGTATATTGCCATGATCGTTAGGTGACTTGGAGTAGTAGATAAATAAAAAATTAAGGCATCTTCTCCTTGAATAATATCGATGAAGTTAAAAAATGTGTATTGTGCATGTTTAAATACCTTTAAGAGTGTAAGTAGCATACTCAATATTTTATTGTTCATTTTGATGGCTAAATCTGGTACTGTCGCATATCTTGATAGCCAGAATTCTATGGTTCGCACCATGTATTCTTCTATGGGTAAGTAGTTGCGAGGTGGACTAGGTAGTAGCTGATAGTTTAGCCATTGGTTATTCAAGCTACCTTGGTGCTGTGCTTCCCAAAATTGCATCTAGGAGCGTCTTCTAGGGACTGGGCAAAAAGATGGATTGACTTGGAGCACATATGGTGTTGACTCCTAGTGTATCCTTAGTGTTGGATTCTTCTCCAAAAATTTATGCCTCCACTTAAGATCTGCTTTGTCAAACTCTTCTTGTGTGTATGTAAATGTTTGCAGGTTGAACTGCAGATTATGATCAGGGTCTTTATTGGTAGTCTTCCTTATATACTATCGTGTCTCTTCTTTTAGCAATCCATAAGGTATATTAAACAATTTCAAAACTTGCTCTAGGCTCTTACTTTTGATGTTTGCCTCTTTCATTACCTTTACCACTTGATCTTCAAACTGTTCAGTAAGTTGGGACACCAATAGTGCCCTCTCATGTCAGCTTAGTTCTCAGTCTCCTCGATAGCCGCTTGGGAGCTTGGAACTATTGGTGTCCCTGTTGTTACCTGCTGTGCTATTTGAGCCTTTAAATTTGCAATGAGTTCATGTTTTTCTTTCATTGACTTGGCCACTTGTGTGATTGCTTCTTTGTTCTTCAGGAGTTCTTCTCCTATGGAAGCCATTTGATTGCATCCTCATTACATTGTTCAATGAGTTTGTTCTCTACCAACTTCCATCTTTTCCTAAGTTTGTTAGTGTCATGCATGTATTTCTTCTACCATTCGTCTCTTAGAGCTTGCTCTTATTTCAACTGATTTTCATACTTCGCAATTCGAGCTTCTAATGCTTTGGTATCGTGCATTATCAATTCTTGTGCTTCAATGGGTTGGTTGCACAAGATGGTAGTCATAAGCTCTTTATTCCTATTTCTTGAATTGTCTGCTTTCTCCATATATACCTTTATTTGAGATTCGAGCAGTTTACTTCTAGCATTCATCTGTGCTTTCTCAGTTTCACCGACTTCATACTTACTTTGTAGCTCCTCGATTTGGTCATGTAGTTTCTGATTATCAGTCATTAACATATGGCATTTTTCCATGGCTTCATTAGCTTCTTTCTCCTTGGCCGTGAGTGCCTGTTGAACTTCTATTACTTCTGCAAAGAGCTTTCACTTATTACCTGGAATTGGCTTCTCTCTCTCATAGCCTTGTCATAACAAAGTAAGTATGAAGTAATTTGCTTCGAGCATTTGTTGCTCAGTATCCATGGCCATTTGTATCATCTGCTTCAATGCGGGCTTGAGTTGAGCCACATCCACATTCAACCATGTTTTAGGGATACTCGGTTCTTCCCCCGTAGTACATCCTTTCCTTTATCCACATGTATAGTTGCATTATGCGGTTGCCTTATTTGAAGATGTACTTGACTCTCTTTTTCCTCTTGTTCATTTGTGGTGGACTCTGTAGCACTCCCCTGAAATGTAACATCTAAGGGAGAAGGCTCTGCTACCACCTGGATTGGAGTGAATGACTCTGGCTCCTCCACTTCTTCCTGTTCTTTCTCTTCCTTTGGCCTCTTCACTGGGGCTTCTCCATCTAAGTGAGTCTCTGTGATTTGAATCTTCATATCTTCATTCATTTTGAATACATGAATTTCTTCTTTAGATGATCCTTGCCTTGTTGTGTCCATGATTGTGTCATCAAGGGTTTGATCTACTTTTGTATCTTCCACTCCAAAGGAATCCGTGACGTGATTCAATTCGTCCCAATTTCCATCCTCTTTTGAATCACTTTTGATGTCCACATTCATCATGGATGGCTCTTGATCTTCTTGGGTATCGAAAGATGGACTAGAGTTGGTCAATCCAAACTCTCTATATCTATGGACTTTCATTAGCCTCTTCCTTTACACATTTTCTTCATGAGACTGTTGATAGTGATGCCCTTGTAGTGGCAGGTTTACTTGACCTTCCATGTATTGGTGAGTGGCTTCCATTGCTTCCTGTAACTCCTCTTCCGTAATGGGCTTAGTGTCTTCAATCTTTGTCCTTGGAAGTACGTGTACTCTTTTTGAAGCAGGAAGTGCTTCTTCTACCTGTCATGTTCACTTGATTACCAATCTGCTTGATCACATGAGATAATATTTGCACTATGATTTTCTATGGTGATGTGTAGCGGTGCATGTTTCGAAAGCAGAAGTGTTGGTGAATCAGACATACTTCTTCTTCTATATCTATACAATTAATATCCGTGAATGTTTGGGTCTTGGTCCCTCGGCTTTCCTCCTTCAAGTCTGTGTTCCCATCCTTTTCCCATCCAAAAGCTTCTTTAATCAGTTCATGAGTGAATTGGATAATCACCCATTCTCCTTTCGCATCTAGGACTCTTGCCTCTAGCATTAAGGGATTATGTAAGGCCGGTTGGAGAGTATTCATCACCTGAGTGCATCATTGGAAGTCCAACTTGTAAATTGGTAGCTTGAACTATTTCTAAATACCTGCCTTTGTCATTATATCCATGGTTGATGGGAGTTCATGTATGACTTTGAAATCTTGGAACATGATTGGGAACTGATGGTCGGTGTCCATGATCTTTATTGTTACTAAGAAAAGATAATGTCCAGTAGGTTGGTCCTCTCAAAACCAATGACCTTTGGCTTTGGTCACACTTTGTAATGGAAAGTCCATCACCTCTTCTTGAATAGTTGCCTTGGCATCCTCATAATCCATCTGCACTTGTAATAAAGAAAGAATCAGCTTCTAGTGGAAACCAATTCATGGGTTATGTGTGGTTCAGTGATATTTCGTTTCTTTGCGTCACTCCGTTCCCCCTTGCTCAAATAAGTAAGGTATCTTACCACACTTCTTTTAATTTTTACTCCTGAAAGAAAACAAAAGTTAGTTCTAGCCGAAGCATTTATTTATTTACAATGTAAGGTCATTCCTATGGTAGTAGAAACTAAGACATATTCCAATGATGGAAATGTGCACCACTAGTTTTGTTGTAAGGATAATGTGCCAAATGCATGGCCTTGTAATGTGGCCCTGTCATGCATACTCTATGTGCATTGGACTCTTCATGAGTGCAAGTAGAATCTTGTAGGGTCTGTTGCTCCTGTGGATGTTGCCTCTTTGGTCTCCATATCCACTTCATAGTTGGTGATTGAGGCATTTGGTTCCGTCGTGCTTGTAGTTCTCTAGTCCTTTTCTCATTGTTACTTGCAATCTAAGTGTTCGATGTCGTGTTCCTTGTGTAACCTTTTTGAGTCTTCTTGGACTTCCTTGCTTCACTTTGTATGCATGATAGCTCATCAAGTCTCTCAAGTTCTTGAGTTGCAGACAATTCAACATTGTCTGGAGACAATTCGATGATTTTCAGTGAAAGTTCGGTATTGTTTGATGACAATTCGGTGCTCTTCGATGACAATTTGATGCTTTTCGGTGATACTGCGGTTCTGTTCGCAAGGAATTTATTGCATTCACCATTTTTAGGAACAAGTTTAGCCAATTTCGACACTAAAGTCAAGAAGGGGCTGTTCAATTTTGAGTTAAGCAATTGGTTTACAAACATTTTTGGACCGGAAGGTTGGCAAAGTGACCATATGGTCCAAGCGCAGCCAGGAAGCTGCTCCCGAAGTCCAGGCAACATGAGTAGTTCACATCAACAACAACAACAACAACAACAACAACAACAACAACAACGACAGCAACAACAGAAACAACAACAACAACAGATTATTCCACCACATCTGGTGCCTACCGGAGTCACGTACACAAAATTTGAGGTTTCTCGGGAGATGATCCCGATGCGCATGTGCGGACCTTTGAGATTAATTATGCAGTTCTGAATTACCCAGCAGACCTTGCATATAAAGCTATTGTGTTCCAGTCAACTCTAGTTAATGAAGCTGCATGATGGCTATGATTTGAACCACTTCCGTCAGTACGTGATGTAATGGATGCATTTCTGCAACAATTTCGATTAAAGAAGAACCCAGCAAAAATTTTTGATTACTTGCAGAATAACAGGCAGAACCCATACCAAAATGTACAGGATTATGCCACGCTATTTCAAACTCATTTATGACAGTTACCACCAGTGCATGCCAATCTACCAGATGACATTATCACTCAACAGTTTATCAACGGATTAAAGCCCCAATTAAAGCAGATCATGATCATACAGAGTGTGGGTGGAAGGACCTTGGATGCCATAATTGCTATGGCATTACAATTAGAAAATAAGGTGGGTGGATTCACTGAAGATCTAGAGTGGCTGAAAGCGTCCAAGCAATCCAACGAGGATCCTTTGAAACAAATTTACTGTACCAAATGCAAAAATCCACGGCATAGCAGCTCAACATGCGCTCTTAATCAAATGTATTGTGCCATTTGCCATACAACATACCACACTACGGAGACTTGTCCGTATAATGCAAAGATACAGAACAGAGCAGCTGTTAATGCCATCATTCAGGAACAAGGGCAACCGGCCAGCCATTATGTACCACCACAGATGAGGAATACCCCGTACCAGGGATACAAGAATTATCGAGGAGGACGATCAAATAATTTTGGACAAGCTCAGTGGAATGCAGGTCCATCAAGAGAAGGTGCATCTCCTCCATGCCCTAAATGTCATTTTTGTGGTGAAATTGGGCATATCCGAAGGTTCTGTAAAGATGCGGCTGAGTACGATAAAAAGAAAAAGAAACGACAACATCCAATGGCAAATATGGTGTACATTTCACCAGTAGACACACAAGCAGTAGTGGTCCAAACACGTTCAGGAAAGCAATTACAGCCAACTGCAGAGATTTTTGAACCTAGAATTCGTGAACAACAGAAGGTGTTTACAAAAGCAATCAACTGGGCGACACAGGAACAAACTATGTTCCCTGGCCCAGTTTTGGTGACGTAGCAAAGCATACCGCCAGAAGTACCAGAAGGGCGAAACCTGACTCACACAGTACTGGAGTCCATACCGGAGATTGTACCAGAAACAACCAAAACTGATTCGGTGTGGGATGTTCTGTCTAAGGCATCAATTACATTGCCCTTGGGTCAATTATTGGCTTTCGTTCCTAGAGTGCGTCAACAGTTCCAGCAGCAAGTCAGTCCAAGATCCACGAGTGCTCCCGTAACAGCCACAATCCAATCGGAATTGGACCCAATGGTGGACCATACGGTACCACCGATTAGGTATGGTACAAAAACCATAAAATCACACAAGTCTTAATTGATGGCGGATCTAGTGTAAACATAGCAACAACAACACTTTGCAAACGGATGGGGTGGACGCAAATTGAACCTGTTCAATTCTTTGTACGTATGGCTGATCAATCTCGAGTCCATCCGGTGGGCTTGGTGCGAGACATTCCGATTACTCTACAAGGTGTTGTCTTCGAAATGACCTTCATTGTGCCGGACTTACCAAAATCTAGCATGGACTACAATCTGCTCTTTGGATGCCCCTGGCTAAAACAAGCTAAGGTAGTGAAGGACTGGTCAGCACATGAATTAGTTTTTAAAAATAACCATCGGAAATATGTTGTTCCACTGGACGATATGAAACCTTGTGACTTACATGCACAACCATATCTAGCGGAGCTTGTACATATGTTGGATGGTCTCTCCGATGATGAAGAGGAAACTTTTCTTAAAGCCAACAAGGATCTGATGGCACTTGGCACTATGGATTTACAAACGGTAGCTGATAACTGGAGTCCGACAGCCTGTACGGTGGTACCACTGACCGGTGAGCACGAGTTAAGTACAGAACAGACCTTGGATGATATGATGCTCCAACAATTACTTCAGTCATGAGACAATTTGGAGATGCCTCGGAAGTTTTACGTACCGGAAGATCAATTGGTTACCTGCCACTTAGGTGATGGAACCAACCCACGACCAGTAAAAATTAAGGCGTGACTATCCAAGACCTTCCAGGATAACTTATTGCAGTTGCTACGAGAATTCTCTGATGTGTTTGCATGGGATTACCGGGATATGAAGGGGTTGGACCCGCGGATTTATCAACATAGGGTGGTGCTGAAACCAGATGCTTGACCTATCAAACAACCAAGCTATAGGATGAATCCTAACTATGCGGCCCAGGTTAAAGCAGAATTGGATCGATTGTTAAGGTGGGGTTTATTGTGCCTATCGAGCATGCGGAGTGGATTTCTCCTATTGTCATAGTTCCTAAGAAGAATAAGCAATTACGGATATGTGTAGACTACCGAAAATTAAATGCAGCTACCGTACTTGATCCATTCCCTCTGTCGTTTTTGGACACAATGCTAGATGATGTGGCAGGTCGAGAGATGTACTCCTTTTTAGATGGATATAGTGGTTATAATCAAGTCCGAATGGCGGAACAAGACATTCCAAAGACAACATTTATAACTAATTGGGGCGTTTATGTGTGTACAGTGATGTGGTTTGGTCTGCGGAATGCACCAAGTATGTTTCAACGTTGTATGTAGGAAATTTTGTCTCCTTACCTCACCACATTCATGAGAGTTTATTTGGATGATTTCTCTTTATCGGATGATACTTCAGCGCATCTGTACCACTTATGGTGCTTCTTTTCGAAATGTCGAGAATACCGTTTGTGCTTGAACCCGAATAAATCTGTATTCTTGGTATCCTGTGGCAAGTTGCTCAGACACATTATTTCAAAACAGGGAATTCAAGTTGATCCAGATAAAGTGAAGGCTGTACCGGAGGCTCCTACTTCTAAGACACCCAAAGAAGTGATGCGTTTCTTGGGATAAATCCGGTGGCATGGATGACACTTGCAGTGGCTTGCTCATCTGGCCACACCCCTCAATCAATCGATCACTAGTACTCCTCATCAATTTGAATGGACCGAAGCCTGTCAGTTGTCTTTTGACCGCTTGAAATCGTTGTTAACGTAGGCACCTATTCTCCAAGCGCCGAATTGGGAACTTCCATTTCACATCTTTGTGGATGCTTCCGACATTGCCATTGGCAGCGTGCTGATGCAGTAGACGGATAAATGGTTTTGTCTAGTATATTATGTGAGCCGCAGATTAGCCCTGGCAAGGCGCAATTATTCAGTTACTGAACATGAATGTCTCGGATTGGTGTATTTGGTGAAGAAATTCCGGCATTATTTGCTGGGATGACGGTTCACCTTTCATGTCGATCATGCATCATTGGTGTACCTTGTGCGCCAACAGCATTTGGGAGGACGGTTAGCACGCTGGGTATTATTGCTTCAAGAGTTAGATTATTCCGTCGTACATCTACCAGGTTCAACACACGCGCTTGCTGACTTTCTCTCTCCGTTGGATTCCGGTGAACTTCCGGTAGGAGCATTGGCCCCATTACTCCTCCTGCGATGGTTACTAGCAACCGATACATTCTGACATGCACAGATTATGCGACTTGATGGGCCGAAGCTTGGGCTCTTCGGTCAGCTACAGCTGTTATGGTAGCTAAATGTTTGATGAAGGATATTTTTCCACGCTATGGGTTACCCTTGGAGATAGTAACTGATCAAGGGTACACATTTTGCAAATACATTAATGCAAGTGCTTACTAAAACCTTCCAGATTGTGCATAAGTTCATTTCTCCCTATTATCCACGAGTGAACGGATTCGCTGAGAGCACCAACAAATCTCTGTTGAACATCTTCAAGAAACTAGTATTGGATTGCCCGGAGAGATGGGACCAATTTCTACCTGCTGTATTATGGGCTTATCGTACCACATATAAAGTGGTGACCAGAAAAACTCCTTTCAAGTTGGCGTATGGATTGGAAGCAATTGCTCCTATGGAATTGGTGGTTCCTAGTCTGCGGGTGACCCTCGAACGGAAGCTATTATCGAAAGAATCTTTTCGCTTTTGATCGGAGGCTTTACGGTCTCTGGATGAACAACATCTTGAAAGTTTCTTGGTGTTGCAGGAAGTGCAGCTTAGACAAGCCGAAACCCACGATTGTTTCCTCAAAACCCCTGTGTTTACGGTAAACCAATTAGTACTCTTTTATAATGCTAAGTTTAATAGGTCCGTCGAAAAGTTTAAAGTGCGTTGGTTCGGTCCCTACTGTATTACCGAACAAGTGGGACTCGCAACTTTTTGGTTATTGACCTTAACCGGTGTCCTACTTCCTAAAGCGATCAATGGCTCCAAGCTTCACCCCTATTATCCATCTTCTACGTCTTCATGATGTGTCATCGGTATTTTTATTTCTTTTCTTTTACCTTTTTTTTTCACTCGACTTTCTTTTCTTATCTCTGTGTTTCGGTTGATCGACTGACCGTAATAGTTGTGTTTTCCTACCTAATCATGATTAGTAGCTATCCTCTGTGTCTTTGATTATGTTAATGTGTGCATGTCGCCATTATGTCGGTATATTTCCAATACTGTGTTATGATTCGGATGATTACCACCTCATTTTTCTAGTGTTTCTACTTAATCTTGTTTTTCCCCTTGTTATTCGCTATTGTGACCTTGTGTGTTTGCGACCCTTGTGTGCTTTGTGTTATCGTCTGTTTCTGAGTGCACCATGGAAGCTCTTATGAATATCATGACCTTTTGTGCGGGTCTCACTCTAGAGGAGAGTGAGTTCCCGCATGCTCAAGGGCTCTTGGCCTTCACTGAATTGCCTTGGAATTTAGTGGACTGCCATCCCTTCTGTGTGCAGATTATATCTGCCATAGCCGCCACGCCTGCTACCGAGCAATGCTGGCCATTAACGTGCTTAAACCCTCGTGTCGTCGTTACGCTCAGCACTATCGCTGAGGGGTTTCATCTCCCTCAAGAGGGGTTGGTCGATGGCCCGCTCCTTCCCCTCACGACTATGAAAGAACTTTTCCCCCGACACTCATCTAATGAGTTTGCCATTCTTTGTCATCCCGAACCTGAGCGCACTGTGCTGTAATTTCTCGTAGCTACCTTAAATCTCCAAAAACGTACTTATGGTATCTCTCATCTGTTCTACTCCATGATAGACACTGCCTCTAGAGAAACCATCAATTTCACATCATTCTTCTTCCGGTGCACTCACCAGGAATGCCAAGCAGTTACCAAGCAAATAGTCAAGAACGAGATTTCGAGAACTCGACTGCCGCATCTGCTCACCCTTCTCCTTTCGGTGATACAAGCAGCGCAACCACCTCCAACGAATACCGTGCTTTTGCATGAGGAGTCTACGCAGATGATGGAGGATGATGATGAAGATTTGTTACACTTCTTCCAGCGCGAACGCAATTGTATTAGCCCATCGCAAAGCTAAGTGCAGGATTCAACCACACTTCAAGAGGTTGAACTCTTTCATGATACTGCCACGACTTTATAGGGCACATCGGCATCCTCTTCTCCTAGCAAGCAGCACGAGCCAGATGTAATCATGGAAGATGTCACTGAAGACCAACCGCAGAATGAACTACAACAACGGGATGGTGAGCCTCTAAAGGACACAGTGGAAGATACTACTGTTAATGAATGTCATCCTCTTTCTCCACCAGCTGCAGACGATCAAGCAGACACAGCCAAGCAACCGACCGGTAATGAAGAAGCGGTTATCATTCTGGCGGTGCCTCAAAATGAAACCTGAATTGTCTTAGTCCTGACCTCTCTTCTTCCCCTTCCTCCTCCAACCACCATTCTTGTTGATGCTGAAGTTTCTCCCTCCTCCAATTGCCATTCGTGAGGCCTTGTCCAATCTCCTCTCCTCTCTCGACTACTCTCCACCATCATCACCTCACCTGCTTTCTGCCCCACCATCGCAACCTCCTTCTTCTCTTCCTCCAGCGGTTATGTTCACCAAATTGGCATCCATGGGTCAATTACTCATTCAACTCTCCCAGTAGTTGCCTCTTCAGATGAAGATGGCCACCCAAACTATTCAACAGGAGCTGCAGAGCAAAGTTGATCTTCTAGAAGCGGACATTGCCCCCCTCCAAGAAGAAGTACTTGAAGCCAAAGCTGAAATTCACTCTCTGCATACTCAAATCCAGCAAATGCAAGCACAGTTAACCAAAAAAGATAGTATCATTGCTCAACAAGACACAGAAATTAAAGAATTGAAGCAAGAAGTTGCAGATAAGGCGGATGCTATGACAGCCTTAGGCAATGAGCTCCATAATACGCGGGATGCACTCAATGTTTTAGAAGAAGCTTCCCTGTCGCTAGCGGCCAATGTACTTAAAGCTGAAGCAGAATTGCATAAAGTCACAGAGGAGCTGTTTCAGAAGGATCAAGAATTGTCTACAGAAATTGCCAAGACTATCCAGTTAAAGAAGGAAATTGTAGCTGTACAAAAGGAAAGATAATATTTCTACAAGACGATGCAAGTTCAAGCTCAAGAACTCGAGAGAAGAGAAAAGCAATTGGGCGTTCAGGCGGACAGGCTCTCTCGCATTGATGCAGAAGTAGCTGAAATAAAGCTGCGTAGAGATGCTACTCTCGCCAATGAATTCTATCTCCAGGAAGCATTTTTGCAAACGCAGATGGAGTCATTAATAAGCCAGCTCATAGCTGCCAGTTCAGTTAGAACTGATGCACAGTTGATTGAACCTGCAGATTTGAAGAATATGTTAGATTCATTAAAGCAGAAGATTGCTCGTACCTTCAAATTAGCCCGCTCTATATATGTACAGGGTATCATTGATGAACCCTAAATCTTGTAATTTTCATTTTTTTTGGGTTTGAGTCCACGTGCATGCCCGTATGAGCCGCCGGAAAGGAACTCATAATTTCTGTAATATAACCTTGAAAAGTCGCACGCATACCAAAAGGGCATAGCGCAAAAAGTTGTAACTCTTTACAAATTAATGAAAGAGGAGTCGCGTGAAGCAGAAGGCATCCTGTCGCCGGACTGTTCGTCTGGGCGAGAGCCGAAAGTGAAGCACAATTTGCCGAAATCCTGTGTAATCTGAGTACTTGTCAATTCTGATGATTAAGATCAATAATTAATTAAGTCTTAATGAAGTATTAAAGATTGATGGATTAACGTGATCAGTGAAAAAGTACACAGTCAATTGTGCGGAGTTGAAGTATTTTGGTAAAACATATTCAAACAATTAATGTGTACAAGTCTGTGAATGGTATAATGTTTACTCCACTTCCTCTTAATTCTCTCTCTGGAATCCTTCCAAGATTTCGTCTTTTTACTACTCGATTCTCCAAATTTGCTAGTTTCGACTGTCTTTTCAAGATTAGGCTTTTGATTCTGTAACAACGGTTGGGCTCTTGTTATAGTTTGGATAGGCACGTATGTCGGGTTGGATCCATCTGATTTATGCACAATACCTATCACATTAATGGGTGTTATTTTTGAGGCATTAGCAGGGTTCTTAGGACAATCTCTAATGACATGCTCTTTACCACACTCGGCATAAAAACCTTGAATGTTATAGTATTGTGATTGTCCTTCTATCGGAGAATGTGGGAAATCCTTAACGAAATGATCTCCTTGGCACCTAAAACATGGTCCTTTCATACCCTGTAGTCTGAGCTGTCTCAATTGGGGCCGTGGATTCGGGTTTGTATACATGAAAATTGGCATAGTCAGTCTCCCAACTGGGTTCCAATGGTGGACTATCATATTGATATGTTTCCATATGTTCTGGCGACTCTGTATAGTATGCGGGTGGGCTATCCACGTGGGTAGAGTCAAAATTGTTAGAATTAGGATCGTTGTCTGTGATCAAGGGTGAAGAAGGCACTAAAGCCCTATTGAGGTTTTCTTCTGCAGCAGTGTATTTGACTGAGATGGCATTCACTGGTGGGGGTGGCTACTGAGCTAAAATAGGTTGTGATCTGTGTTGAGCCTGATAAGGATAGTTCTGAGGAGGCCTATATTACTGAGGTTGAGCATTGTATTGACCTTGATACCTACCTGGTTGGTGTCTCTCAATCATACAATATTGGCCGCTAATGTTGGCTTGAGGTTGTGTTATATTAGGACACACATTTGCCATATGATCACCACCACATGTGTAACAAGACTTGTCTGTTGTTAACCTAGGCATCTGTTTGCTAGAGACTCCTAGTTTTTGGGCCACTTTTTCTGTTAGGTCCTCTATTGAGCTTGAGAGTTTTGAGGATGATTGAGATGAGCTTTTTGAGTCTTTATAGATTTTTGAAAGTCCCAATTCCTCTCCTAGGTTATCCTCAATGTCTATACAAATTCGTACACATTGCTCTAGTGTTATGGGTTCCTTAAGGTATACATAGGAGCATAGTTTAGAGCTCAAGAGACCATCTAAACACAATGACACTTGCTTGGTCTATGAGGGCAGTTCTTGCATTCGACATCTCTCGACATGTTGTCTAAGCCTATGTCCTGCAAGTCTAACTGTTTCTTGAGGGGTCTATTTGAAGCTGTGAATTAACGAAGAAGTATCATGTCTGGTTCCACTTTTAGAGAATTATGTGATGAATGACTCTAACAAGTGATGAATATCCCTAAATTTCCTTTGCCATTGCAATGGTTGAAACCAAGTTAACACCGTGTTCTTTAACGTTAGTTCAAATGCATTGTATTGTGCGAACATGTCTTCTACTTGCTCTGCACGCAGCACCTGCTTAAATTCCACAACATGGTCATAGGGATCTCCTGTCCCATCAATTAGTTTTTCATTTACTTTACTAATTGAGTGGATCTTAGTATCTTGGGATGTTCACGTGGTCTAGGTAGAGAAAAATCATCTCTACCACCTGTTATCCTTGGTTCCCTTTGTCTGTCCAATCTATCAGTGTCCATGGTTGGTCTCTCTCTCCCTATAGGATGAGTAAAACTTACTTCCACTCTTTCTTTGTTCTTTTCTCTTTGAGTACCATGGGCTGAGGATGTTCCAGACCCCTAATGGCTAGCATTTGCTTTTGTTCTTGATGGGGGAAATACTAACTTTCCTCTCCATGTGTAGGCATGTCTTGCATGATTCGACACTACAAATATTCTCTCTGAGCTATTATCGAAGTATACCAACTTTCCAGGTGTTTCTGGGTCCTTGAATTTGTAAATCATAATGGAGTCAGCCTCACTAGGTTGTTCCATTCTGTATCTCCAAAATGCTTCATCCGTGTCCTTGTTCAAGAACAATTCGATGCTTCTATTATCTTGAGGGATCCAATCAAGGTTTAATACTCTTGTCAGTACAGATTTCCCTCTAGGTGTCCTAGGTTTGTCTCCTAGTGGTTCTTTTCCTTGGGTTCTTGCTTTCGTATCGATATTAACTATAGCAAACTCATTGGTATGGTTAGGCTGAGTACTTGGATGTACATTGTTCCTTCTTTGTCTATGTAAGCATCTCTCTCGAATTTCACCACTAGATGTTCCAATCCATTGGGTTGGTCAGGGTTATGCAACTGTACTACTGATCTTCGCAAACCATCCTCATAGATGCAAGCACCTAGGAGGTTGGTTCAGACATATTCTAATTGGGTTCTGTAGGGTCCTTCGAGTCTTTCTAAATATGCTATATTTAACCCTCATTCTGGTGATTTTGTGCTAAAAGCCATTTTTGATTCACTGGTATCTGAGCCCAACTCATAAGGGTAACTATTCGATTGTTGAGCCCATGAATGTGCAATAGTTCCTACACTTGCTTTTGATGATCTAAGGCTTCATCAAGCAGACTTATCTATATGCTTGCCCGACCTAAGGTTCATGAATTTACTTCCTGAATCACTCAATACACACTCTGATCATCAATGTTTCTTTGTTCTTTATTGCTTGTTTCGTTTTTAATTCCTTCTGATTCTTGTCTTGTCTCAATTTATACGTCAGGAGTCGAATTTCTGCTGTACTTTTGAGTTCTCGTTCTGTTAGACTTAAGTTCTTTCGTTTAGGGTTTTCGTATAGCACACTTTTATCTTGCTCTTGGACTTGAAAAATTTAAGTCTCTTGGACTTGATGCGTTCTTATTGTCATCCTAATTTAATCCACAATTCATAAATATATATAAATCACCATTCATAAATACAATTTTAGTGTCCAACTGATGTGCATTCCAACCATGATGAGTTGCAACTTCAAAAATGTTATGAACAGTTTTCATTTGGCACATGGGAGCAAAGTTCTCATCAAATTGAATGTGCTTCTCTTGAGCATAACCGTTGGCAATATTCCAAGCCTTATACCTATCAATTCTTCCATCAAGATCACATTTCAGCTTGTATATTGATTTAGCATCAATGCCTTTTTTGCTAAGAGAAGACTAAGTATCATTCTTCATAATGGCATCAAATTTTGATTGCATGGCAACCACTCAATTTTTTTATTTCTATGCTTCATTATAAGAAACATGCTCATTCTCATCACAAAGAATAGAGAAATAATAAGAAATTTTAGAACAATCTGATGCAAAACAAGCATTATGAGATCATGAGTGAGTACGATATGACAAAGATCCATGTCACTTGCTATCTATCGAAGTTCACACCAACAATTTAAGCATAGTTTTTGCTCTTCAATGTCATCTTCCTCATCAATAAGTGCATCATGTGTATCGACATTCTATTTATCATTTGTGTTGGGGATGTAAGTGTCATGTTACCTTACCCCTATATTCATATACATATATCCTTTAAAGATCATTGTCTTAGAATATTATTATGTGCTCCCACACATGTGTGCACGTCTCTCCTCCCCTTTATCTCCCTTCATCTCCTCCTTGATCTTCATGCTGAGACTACCAATGACCTTCATCAACATCAGAGCATGTTGAAGGTTGAGGTGCAAGAAGCTTCAAGGGAAGATTAGGTTACAAGAGGTGAATTTTGTAGGCTAGAATCTTCTTGACAGTAGGTGATTCTTTTGGCATGATTCAAGTTAATAAGATCATATTAAAGTGGTTTAAAGTTTTGGGTGTAGCTTACCCAAATAGGTATAACTTCATAGAAGAACATAGGTATAACTTCATAGAAGAACATAGGTATAACTTCATAGAAGAACATAACTTCATAGAAGAACATAGGTATAACTTCATAGAAGAGCATAAAATCTAGTTCGGAAGTCTAATGTGCCAAAAATTCAATAAATGAAGAGTTATAAAGAAGCTGGATCTATTACATTTACAAACTTGTAAACATCAAAGTAAGCAACTAGAAGTGATGAGGTCTCCCAAGATCTTAAAAAAATCAAAAAAATGTTGCCAAACTTCAGAGATCAAGCTTGCCTACAAAAAACTAGTAGTTTGAAATCAAGGTATTAAAACTTTATTAAGACTTGCTACATCAACATATGCATAACTACCCAACTTGAAGATAGAAGTACAGTAGATGGAAAACTCTAGAACTAATGATGAATCTGATGTAAAATTAAAGTATGAGAGATAAGGAAACATCTCCAAGTTAACATACTAAAAAAAGCCAGAGATAAGGAAACATCTCCAAGTTAACATACTAAAAAAAGCCTCATATTGATTGAGATATGAAAGTTTGAAGAGAGGTAGGTCTTTGAAGAGACACCGGATACTCAATAGAGACTATATCTGTGAAAATTCCTATTTTCATGAGACTTCTGATGAAGTTTTGTATAAAGCTGATCTATTGATATAGCACAAGTTGCAAACCTTGCAACACAAAAATAATCACTCGATTTGGCCACATACACTATGAGAACCACTCTTTTTATTGAGAGGCTATCAACAAAAGCATCTAATTTTTCTAAAAATAGACACCTCTCCTTTCCTTCCTATTTTTATCTACTTTTCCTCTAAAATTAAACATGTGTGCAACTCCACATGCTAGTTTTAGTAACCAATGAGAGCCAAAAGTCTAAAAAAATAACTTTAAAGCCTGTATTTATGTAAAATTGCCCCCCTCAAGCTCTAAATCCGAAGCATTGAATCCAAGTACAACTTTGATTCACTTGAGCTTCTTGTTGATATATTTAGGTAGTGATGTGTGTGAACACACTAGGACTACCGGGACACTTTTTTCCCTCTTTAGGAGGTTTTTCCCCCCCCCGGCTTGTATATACGCCTATTGCCCTAATGGGCTACTTATCTTTGTACATTCTCTAGTAATACATTCAGTATTGTGTGTTGTGCTCCAAGCTTCTTCTTCTTCCTTGTCTTGTTCGCGTGCTTCCGCAGACATCTTACTCCAACAATTGGTATCAGAGCAGGTCGTCGCTTCATCTAAGGCATCGTCGACACTCCTTCGGTTGCAGTCTCAGAATCGCACAAATTTTGGTGAGCATAATCGGCGTGTTTTCGGCCTCCGAACACACTATCACAGTGCTCGTGCAGGCTATTTTGTCTTTTTGTGCCAAAGGTATATACTAGTTTCTGTTCGCCAGTATAAGCGTCTCAAAGTCTGCTACAGGTCTAGCGGAATTCGTTTGGGCAGTTTTGTTCAACTTTTTGAGATACAATCAATTTTTGCATCAAGGTATTTTAGTCACCGGCCATGGCTGAAAGCAGTGATGTATTCCGTATGTTGGCTGTTGAGGATAAATTGGATGGTACCAACTACCCATTATGGGCTTATATGATGTGACATGTGTTGGTTGCAAAAGGACTGTGGAACATTGTGTAGGGTGTTGAAAAACATCCTATCACACTTGCAACTGTTACAACTGCAGGTACTGAAGTTGATGCAGAAGGTGTCGAAGATGATGATATTCTGCATATTCCTGTTCGTGCTGCGGTTTCTGCTGCATCTACTGTAGAGTAGATTCGCTAGGATGGCAGAGATGCCCAGGCACATGCATTGATAGCTTTGTCTATCAAACGTGCCATTATTCCTCACATTCGCTCTTGCTTCTTAATTCCTTCTTCCTCCAAATATGAAAGAAACTGATGAGCAAAATACTCACCTCCTCCATCTGATCTCAATCTTCTTAAGCTTCTACCTGTTTTTTTTTCAACCAATAATTTGAACTTCTTGAACATATCAAAGACTTATGAATTGTATTTCATAAAATAAATGAATGTAAAATTTGAGAAGTCATCAATAAATGTTACAAGGTACTTGCTACCTACCATTGACTCTTCTTGATATGGGCCCCATACGTTAGTATGAATCAAGTCCAAAAGACCTTTGCTTTGCAATCTTGCTTTTGAAAAAGGACTTTGTACCTATTTTCCAAACTTACATGCTTCACAAACATAATCCAAATCTTTCTTAGGTAGCTATGGTAGACCTTTAACCAAGGAGTTCTTTGCAATATCCTTCAATCTACCAACACTGGTATATCCTAATCTCTTATGCCATAAATCCAATTGACTAACTTCACAAGTAAATAATCTAGTTACCTTTTGTCCTCTTATAACAAAAGTCCCATTGTTCTGTTGATAAACCTGCCACTGATTATTATCAAAATCCACTTTCACTCCATTTTCCTCCATCTATCCAACTGAAATAAAACTCCATGTAATAGTAGAAACAAACAAAACATCTCTGAGAGTTACATGTGCATTAAGTGGAAAATCACCAATATACACTAGTTCATGCTCATTACTATCTCCTATAGCAACTGTGACTCTTGACTCTATCTTGTCTAAGTTCACAAAGAAATTCATATTATGAATCATGTGGTTTGAGAAACCACTAATTGAATACCAAGTTTTGTTGTTTACCTTCCTCTTATTTATTTTTGTATGCATAGCCATAAGAATGTTTTGCTTTTGTGTCTGAGCCTCCTCTTGGACTACACTGTTGTTTTGATGCATGTGGTCTTGGCCTCTTCCTCTTTTTCATCCTCTAAAACCACCTCTACTATTTAGATTGGAGAAGCAATCCCTAGCATAATGACCAACTTTGCCACAATAATTACAAGTAAATTTACCTTGCTAATTTGATTGATTTTGTTGAACTTTCTATATTGTTCTGCCTCCTCTAGTAGCATTAAAGCTTCTTCTTGCATTGTGTTTGAATCTTTCTCCTCCTCTCAAATTTCCTCTACCTCTTGCTCTATTTGATGAAGTATAAAGAGCCTTTCCTTGACTACCTCTTTGAGAATGATAAGAATTTCCACCTTCTATGTTGATTTCTTCAATCATCATGAGTGTTTGTAAACCTTCAAAGGATGGTAGATTCTCTTGAGCCATGAAAAATGTAATAAAAGACTTCCATCTTTCATCTTCTCTCAAGCCATTTAGGATGCTATTAAACTTTATATCCTTACTAGGAGATGCATCAATAGAGGCTAATGCTTCAATAAGAGATTTTACCTCAAGAATATGATCATTAACTTATTGTCGTGGCTTCTTTTTTATGCTTATCAGCTCACCAATAAGTTGTGTTTGCCTCGATCTATTGGTAGTTGCAAATAACCTTTCTAAAGAATCCCAAGCTCCTCTACTAGTATTCAAAACACTTATATGTCCAAGAATAGTATTCAAAATTGTTTGTGATATGATAAATAGAACTCTTCTATCTCTTTCAATGCATTCTTGCTCTCTTGCTTGATCTGCTTATGTAGGAACTTTTGGTAATACTCACTTCACTTTTGTACCTGTTATTAATCCCAAATACCCTTAGACATGAAATATGACTCCACTCAAAATTTCCACATGGGGATAATTTCTCCCATCTAATAGCTTTTTGAATAGATGGACTCAAATATGCCATGTTGAATTATTGTAAACAGAGAAGACAATCCAATAAGCTTTATGAAAAATCTGATAGAAAAATAGTTGTGATACCAATATGTTACATTTATAAACTTGTAAACACCAAAATAAGAAACTAGAAGTTACGAGACCTCCCAAGATCTTCAAAAGATCAAAAAAATATTGTCAAACTTCAGAGATCAAGCTTGCTTGCAAAAAACAAGTAGTTTGAAATCAAGGTGTCAAAACCTTGTAAAGACCTACTACAACAACATATGCATAACTACCCAACTTGAAGATTGAAGAACAACAGATGGAAAAATCCAAAAGTAATGAGAAATTTTGATGTACAATGAAAATGTGAGACAAAAGGAAACAACTTCAAGTTAAAACACTCAAAAAAACCTCATATTGGATGAGATATGAAAGTTTGAGAGGTATGTCTTTGAAGAGACACTAGATACTTAATTGAGAATAGATATGAGAAAAAGCCTATTTTCATGAAGCTTTTTATTACATTAGTACAACTTGCAAGCTTCACAATGCAACAAGAATCGCTCAATTTGGCCACCTACACTAAGAGAATCACTCTTTTTATTGAGAGGTTGTCAATAGAAGCACTTAACTTTCCTAAAAATAGACACCTCTCATTTCCTTCCTACTTTTATCTACTTTTCCTCTAAATTTATGTTTTTGACTCCTTATGCTTGCTCTGACTATTAGTGAAGATGATGGTGACAGAAGACTGAACAACACTCAAATCAGCCATAAGGTGTATGAGCCCCACACACTCAACAATCGTTGTGAAAGCTACCTTATACTCAGCCTCACAACTAAAAGTGGCCACAATAGGCTACTTCGTGCTCAACCAAGATATGCATGAGCTACCAAGCATGAAGTAAAAACTACTAGTGGACACACGTGTCATAGCAACCAACCGAGTCAGAGTCATATGGGTGGTGAGATGTCCATGTTGTCGGACATGGAAGTGTGAATGGTGGCTACCATATACAATGGTATGGTAGGTGGTGTGTGTGAGGTGGTGGTGAATAATTGTGATGTGGGTGTGAAAAGCAAGAAGGGCACAAGGTGTGGGGTGGAGGGTTGGAACATGTTAGACAAAAACAAATGGGGGGGGGGGGGGGGTTTGGACAACTGGTGGGATGAAGGTTGAAATTTGAGAGGTTGTAGGTGGGATCACCATGGAAAAAGCTTCGAATATAGGGAAACCTAGAAAAGTTGATCTAAAATCAAGGTGGTCGATCACAGAGGTTGTGGAAACTAGATGTCCCAAGGAAGGGTCGATGAAAGAACTGGTTGGTTGTGTGGTGGTATAACACAACAGATTGTCAAATGAAGAAAAAGGGATGACATAGAGGTCAGACTAGGGAAGATGAAGGCATGTTCTATAGGGGTAGTAGTAGGTATGATATTTAAAACTTCTGTTCTAGGAGGTGATGGTGGGGATGTTGGAGGAAGTGGCTCAATCGTATCTTCATGGAAAACAATTGTTTCATGGCCAAAAGTTCCCTATGGGGGTATCGATGGATTGGGCATGGTTGTATCGTCTACTTGGGAGCTTGTTTCTGCTTGGGTTGCATGAGCTATCGTGGTCATCATTTCTTTTGGTGTTGGTGTCATAGTAGTTGTTGCCATAGTCGTAGTGGAAATATGAATGCTTTTTCCTAGCCTTGATATGGTTTGTAGCCGACATGGATCATATGTGGCATGAGGCCTTTGTAGCATGTATATGATGACTTCCACAATGCCACAAGTCTCTGATAGCAACTGTAGAGATTCATTGGATTGTGAGTCAACTCCACCCTCCTCCAAAAGTTGGGCCATGAGCATTGCTGCTTTGTTCAAAAAGCACTTGGTGTGCTCGGAGTCTCTCCATGGTCTGCTATAATCTATGGAGCTATGCAATATAAACTGGAGCTCCAGAAGATTCTTCTTCTTCTTCTTCTTCTTCTTCTTCTTTTTCTTCTTCTTCTTCTTCTTCAAGTTGTTCCAATCATTGAGATAGAGTCCTCTGTTGTTCATCTTCCGAGTGGACATGGTGGATTTCTCCAGATCTTCCCATTCCTTGTGTTGAGGTTCCTAGACCTTCCGTGTCAGAAAAGAATTCAGCGTTCAATAGTTGAGTGGTTTGCAAAAAGGACTCAAAATCAAATGTGCTTATTCCTTTGACATCTCTAGTGAAACCAAATTCGAACTACGATGGCATGGGGGGAGCTGATGGTCCAACTTGTGTAGTTCCTTTTGAGCCTGATTTGGAAATTGGGATGGTAAATGGAGGTACTATACCTTCTCTCATTGGTGATATCTCTGGGGTCGTAAGAACTTCTCGTGGTTGTACACATGGAAACGTGCCTCTCATTCTATTAGATTGGTGGGTCGAAGCTCAACGTCCTTTAAACAATTGTAATTGTGACCAGGTCAATGCGCGCTTGATGGGCACGTCATATGATAAACACTTGTATATTATACGAGTGATGACACAACATCCGTTGAGGATTGGTTTCCTGAACCATCTTTTATTAGCTTCATACAACTGCTCTATAATTCACATAGGAAGCTTAATGGTCAGTGAGCTTGTCTTTGCCTGATAAAGACCGATCCAGATTCTTTTGTGTGATTGAGTGAATCTATCTTGTCCCGAAAATGCAAAGTGTTGCATGCAAACTCAAAGGGGAATGGACACATTAGGTGTTAGTGCCACCATATCCTTGAGCTTGAATATTTTCCTATCCTTCATGTTGTCTTGTACCAAGGCTTCTTTTTTCGAAGGGACATGTGTGTCATGCATGTTAAATGCATCTCTTATCAATTCGAGGGTGAGTTGAAACTTCTTTAGTTCATTGTTGCATGATAGAGAAGGAATTACAAAGGTACCTGGTCGATCTTTAATACTCCTAGCCTCCACAGTGGACACCAAATAATAGCAGTGTCTAAGGTCTAGTTTTGGTATGGGGGCCTTGAAATATTCGGCCAACCCTGCACATTGCCAAATTACTTGTAGTCCAGGGTGTTCTGGAGAGTCTCGAACTCTCTTGAAAAAAATTGAAACCGTCCCCACACATTTTCGAATTCACACTTTGACTCCCATATGTATTCTACGTCTCCTAACTACCTTGTCATCCATTTGAACCAATGAGAATGACTACTAACCTTCTCTGTAAGTCTTGTAGGTGGATGGGGAATTGGTATTTACTAGAGCCGGCATAACTCTACAGGTTTCTCGGTCATTGGCACTTCAACAGGTAGGTTTTCCATATCGATTCCGGTTTGACTTGACCTTGCCTACGAGCTAGTGCCTGCTACTTCAACCATGATTCTAGTCATATAGTTTTTCTCTAAATTGACTAGAAGAGGAGATCATATTAGCATTGTATTGAAAACATGATGATACCTTGTCCCCTTTACAATACTAAGATGATACACTTAGTGGTTAGTGAGTTAGTGACTGAAACCTTTTTGCATCTGTGAGTGTTGGTTAGGAGGTCAGTGATTTCCCTAGATGCATAGTCTGGGTGTGCACTGTACTCATAATGCCTCTACTCTGGTGCAAATTAAGTTACAAAATTGGGTCAAGGGGTTTGATACAAGGTTTAAATACCCAAAATTTCAGCATGGGATTACAACTTTTGGTAGTGGTGGCTTTTAAATGTTCCTGGGATAGGGGATTTGGGACTTTTTGGGTACCCATTTCTAGATACACCTAGGTGTGATTTGAGGTGTGCAAATGGTGATTGCAGATGTTTTCCATGAAGTTTGTGACGTGAGTGGTTGTGAGGGGTGATTCAAGCTTATGAGCCTATGTGCAGCTATTTGAACTTGTAAGATAGTCTTAGGCACCCAAATTTGTCTAGCATTGGGGTTTTCCTTGCTTGATCGCTTAGGTATCTAGATGGAGATATTCCACCTTGGCTGACTCCTCAAATGTGCTTTTGTTGTGGACTTTGACTGAGTTATTCTTTTTGTGCATCTTTGGGGACATGTTTCAAGAGCAAAGGATTGCTCACTCTTGTGCCTCCAAATTTCTGGGACCTTCTTTGGAAAACAAGGGAGTTCCATGTTGGCTTCTACGGCTCCTTCATAAGTAACCTTCTTTTGCACCAT
Organism: Ceratopteris richardii; assembly: GCA_020310875.1. NCBI lineage: Eukaryota > Viridiplantae > Streptophyta > Polypodiopsida > Polypodiales > Pteridaceae > Ceratopteris > Ceratopteris richardii. Next base: position 26,155,242 of record CM035409.1, on the reverse strand, counting down.
AGAACTTTGGACAAGAATAGCATCGTTATCTTCATGTGTATTCCTCAAAGGACTAGGTGTGGGTGCCTTTATTAGTTCCTTGAATGCTTGATTTTCAAACTCAACTATGATGCGATTGTGATTTACCCAAACCTGAAGAAGTCCACTTCTTAGGTTCAGGTTAACTACATGGACATAGATCCAATCTTGACCCAAGACAAGAGGTTCGATGAGATCCTCACCTTGACAAACTAGCACTTGGACTATCATTAGAACTTCTTGAAGATAGATGGGAAGCTCCACCTGCAAGGGGTTTCCACACCTCCCAATCCTATGAGATATGCTTCTATAGGATTGATACTTAATTTCAATCCTTGACAGTAAGAAAGTCTAATTGCATTAGTGGTTGCACTTGAGTCAATCAAGGCCCTTACAGTGAGTCCTTGCACTCTTGCCTTGTCCTACCTCTAGGGCCATGAAAGGACGTCGATCAGTAATTGAAGGTGAAATTGCACCTGTTGCTTGACACATGGCCATGTGATATCTTGCCGTGTCATGAGTATCTGACCTAGGCTGATCTTTAGTGTGTCTCCTCAATTTCATTCGTCAGATGCATTCTAAGGCTTTTGCCTGTGCTTCTTCTTGAGCTCGTTTTTTCTCTTCCTTAAGTTTCTTTGAATGTTCAGTCAACTTAGCATTTCCTTTGTGAGGGGTTCTTGATATAATTTGACTCTACATCCACTCATATAACTAGGTAGAATGTTCTAGAGTGGCTAATTGGATAGCTCCACTTGTTGATATTCTATTAATAATCATGGGTCCATAGCCATGCTTCTCCAACTTCCATGGGTGTTGCTTCAAGGTGTATACTAAAACTAAATCTCCCTCTTTCAAGCCCTTATCCTTCACATGTGCATTGAAGTATGCCTTTTGACTTTTCTTGGTTGTGTATATTCTTGCAGCTGCTCTTAATTTTGTTTCACCTAATCATTCAAGATCAAAGATTCTAGATGAGAGCTCATGGCTGGTCCATTGATGCTCTTGTCCTACTCTACATCGGGATCAAGAAATCTAGTGGCAATACTACATTCTAGCCAAATACCATTTGAAAGGGTGTGGCTTGGAGTACCATTTTAAAGGTGACTCGATATGCCCACACAACATGATGTAGCTGTTTGTCCCAATCAAAGCATTTATTATTCATCAGTTTTGTCAATGCATTATATAGGATGTTATTGGTGCTCTCGGCTTGTCCGTTAGCATGTGGATGATAGGGGTCCAACTTCTTATGTATCACCAAGAATTCTTGGGACAAGGTTTTCAATGACTTCATTCAAGAAGTGCATGCCTCTATCACTTACTAACTCTATTAGTAACCCGTATCTGGTGAACACATTCTCAAATAAGAACTTAGATGTCGTCTGAGCATCGTTCTTCATTGTGGCCTTCACTTCTACCCATTTGGTTAGATAATCTGTGGCAACAATAATGTATTCAACATGTGAACTCTTAACTAGGGGATTAATATGACCTTCAAAGTCTATTCCCCACTTAGAGAATGCCCGACCGTCAATCATGGGTTTCAGCGACATCTCATCTTTACGTATCAGATACTGAGTTGGCTAACAAATATCACATCACTTCACATAGGTATCTACATCCATGTGAAGTGTTGGCCTCTCAAGACCTGCAAATAGAATTGCCTTGATCACATGTTCTAGTCCAAAATGTCCTCTTGCCACAACTTGGTTATCAGTTTCTAAGATCTTAAGATATTCGCTCTCATGGACACATAGTTTGAGGTATTTGTCTCTACCGTGCTTGTATAAATTATCTTCAATGAGTGAATATTCTAGTGCTTCTTGTTCTGAGCTCTTTCTTCTCACCAATGTCATCTCTTGAGGGAATGTTTTCGTCCTCAAAAATTCTACCAAATTTTCATTCCAATCTAGTGGTAAAGACACTTGATATAGAGTGGTATGTTCCATTGGTGGTCTAATAGCATAGATTTGGCATTCCTTGCACATGCTATGGACATCTGCGTCCATGATTGGCCAATATACACCTAATCTTCATAGAGTTTGTAGGGTTCGATGTTTGGAGTGATGTTGTAGTGCACCTACATGTGCTACTTGCAACCACTTTGCATGCTCATCTTCATCTACACAACAAGCTCGTATGCCTTGATTGGTGTGCTTATACACATTGTCTACTAGTATGTGATATTTTTGAGACCATGCTACTTCTTTATCTTGGGCTCTTAGTACAGGACACTTAGTCCAAGGGTGAGAATTGGCACTATAGTTTTAGCCCATTCAGGCACTACTTGCAAGTTGAACAAGTAAGCATCAAGAAGGTCATCTGATACTCCTTGAGGGGACTCTCCTTAAGTTAGTATAGAAAGGTGATCCGCCCTAAGATGAGTCCTAACTTTCCTAACCACAACTTCAAAGTCATGTTCCATTAGTAAAAGGAACCATCTTACTAATATGTGAGTATTGCAACGTTTGTTCACTAGATATAATAGTGCTTGATGGTCTATAAAAAATCAAAACTTATTCGCAAGAAAATCATGTCTAAACTTTTTAACTACATATACCATGCCTAATCCTTCTCTTTTGGTAGTGGTATAACTTTGTTTAGCCACATTCAATTGTCTACTGACATAAGCAATGGGAAGATCCATATTACCTTCACCAATAGGTTGTGCTAGGACACACCCAATAGCGTAATTGGATGCAACCACATGAACATGGAATGGCTTGTTCCAATCTGGTGTAGTCAAGATTGGTGCTGAACAAAATCATCACTTTAGCTCATTAAAGGAGTTTTCACATTCATCCATCGACTCAAAGTTAGTCAAAAGGGAGTACAGAGGCTTTGTGATGATTGCATACATATGGATGAAACGTCAATAATAGCTACAATGCCCATGAAATCTTGTACTTCCTTGACATTCTTTGACCCATGTAGCTATGCAATAGCTCCAACCTTATCCTCGTCCATGGATATGCCATTCTTTGACACTATGTGTCCTAGAATCTTGCCTTGCCCGACCATAAAAACACACTTTTCTAGGTTCACATAGACTTGATATTCTCTACATTTGTCAAAGATTTGTCTCAGTTCAGGTATATGTGTTCGTCTAATGTTGGAATGAGCACATAGATCGTCAACATAGACTTCCAAGTTTTTACTCAATAACTCTTTAAAGACATGACACATCAACTTTTGTAAGGTAGCCGACACATTATTAAGATCAAATGGCGTTACTTGAAAAGCAAATATGCCTCATTCTGTGGCAAAAGCCATGTTATGCTGGTCTTTTGGAACAATGGCCAATTGATTGTAGCCAGAGAACCCATCAAAGGAGCTATATACTTCCTTGCCTGCTAATATTTCTAATAGATGCTCAGTGATAGGAAGCGGATAACTATCCCTAATAGTGGCTACATTCACTTTCTTCAAGTTAATGCATACACACAACTTGCCATTCTTTATGGGCACCACTAAAATGGGTGATACCCATTCAATATGCTCAATTTCATAGATAAATCTAGCTTTTACCAACTTATCTATCTCTTCCTTGATTGTCATTATATGTGTATGTTTTATGCTTAGAGGGTATTCTCTTAGTAAATCAATCAACTCCTTTTCCTCTTCTTCAGTCAGGTCATGTCCTATGTATGTGCATCATTCTTCACCTTCTTCTACTGTCACAATAATTTTTTTAGTTTCCTCCTTGTTGTCATAGGCGACTCCTACGAGTGCTTCTTGTTTAGGCATTCTCATCATGACTTTCATATCCTTTACTTCATATTTCTTAAAGTTTTCAAGAACCTCAAATAGAGATTCTTCTTCTTCTCGTGGGAGTTCTCTCTTCTTTCTTTTCTTGCCTTCACTATTAGTGGCAACCTGTGTGGCCAACCTCACATCATTCGTAAGCTCTTCTCTTCCTTGAGGGTGAGCTTAAAAGGATCCATAATGATTGATTCCTAAATCTGAGTCACTTGATTAATCAAGGTCATCCATACTAAGCTCGCACTCTTCAATAACCAAATCACACATGATTGGTTCTATAGTGAAGACTGAAATGTCATAGCCATCCTCATCACATGTCCATTGTTCTTCATTGATGGCTACATCCATTGTGGCTAAGATTTTTTCCCAACCATGAGGTTCAAAACTCTTCATCTAGAAATACTACAGGGGCATAGGCTGGGTCTCAAATTGATCTATAAGTTTCCTTTGCACCTACCTCTCCAGCATTTTCTCTTTTCTCTTCTTCTATTACCACTTTGCACATCCATAAGTGAGTGTCTTCATGCATCCATGAGGATCCTGATCCTATGGAATACATTGAATCAGTGTCATTTGTGGCTCTATGGATGGGATTCCACTATATAGGGGGCACGTCTCTATGCAATTAGTCGTTGAGATTGACTTTGATTGTAACACCTAAGTGTTGCAAATACAAGGAATTTGTTCCCCAATCTTGCACTATCTACAACTATTGCATGAATGGTCTTCCAAAATCATCTCATAGACTTGGTTTTTGCTAAAGTCACATATGGCAAAAGTGTGCTCAAAATCTACACAAGTAGTGAGATTTATCCCTTCGAGTAGTCTCAAGGGTCTCTCTATGTGAACATCGGTCATCTATAATTTCATTCTCGTTGGCCTGAGTGTTGGCTTGCCTCGATGCATCCAGAGGGAAGTGGTAGCAATGGAAACTCCTGCGCCTGAGTCCAAAATAGCTTTGGTTGTGTAACCTTGATGAGTGATAGGAAGATAGGTGTTTTCTTCTTCTCTTTTGCTCATACCTCCTATCTTATCCAAGGGTATTTTTGGCACTATGTGATGCAATCCTACCTAGGAACAAGATTTACCTCGTCCTATTTCACTACTTTTCTTTTACTACCTTCACTCCCATCCTTTGAATTGACAGTTTTAATGCTTGTGAGAGGTTCTTCTTCCTTTTGGGTAAATACTCCTATGTCTTCTAGATAGTGCTCCTCTGAAATAAAGCAGCTATCCATCACAATGGACTCTAGATCGTCATCATTCTCTTCTTTTTCTCTGAAGTCATTAGAGTCACCTTCTTCTAGCAAGGGCTGACACATGAACACTGAAATATCATAACCCTCCTCATCACAATGAGGTGTCCATTGTTCTTCATCGACAACAATGTCCATGGTAGCTAAGATTTCTGCCCAACCATGAGGCTCGAATTCCTCATATGGAAATATCATCGGCATATAGGCTGGGTCTCGAACTGGTCTATCTCCTTGAGAAGTTCCTTTTTCTCTAGCTTTAAGCGTTTTTCCTCTTCCTTTGCGACCTTGCACATCCACAAATGAGTATCTTCATGCATCCAGGATGTATCCGATGAACTCTTAGAATGCACAGAGATTGAATCTTCTTGCTCCTTGTGGATAGGATTCCACTATAGGGGTGGTACATCTCTGAAGGAGTAATCCTTCAAATTGACCTTGGTTGTGACCCCTAAGCACTGCAAGTACAAGGAGTTGGTTCCCCAATCCTGTACAACTTGCAATTGTTGTAGGAAGGGTCTTCCTAAGATCATCTCGTAGACATTGTTTTTTTCAAAGTCACATATAGCAAATGTGTGTTCAAACTCTACACCACAAGTGGTTAGAGTTATCCCTTCAAGCAATCCTAGAGGTCTTTCCACATGACCGTCAACCATCTGAAGCTTCATTCTAGTTGGTCTTAATGTGGGCTTACCCCATCGCTTCCACAAGGAGGTCGTTGCAATAGCAGCACCAACACCTGAATCTATGATTGCTTTGGTTGTGTAACCTTGGTAGGTGATTGGAAGATAAGTATTACCTTCTTCACCCTCACACATGTCCCCCATTTTGTCTAAAGGTATCTCTAGGAATTTTTGCTTAGAACCAGCTTTTGGCATATGAGAATCAAGTTCTCGATCCTGATCCTTCACATGATTCCATAACTCCGGTTTTACTTTGAGTAGCTCTTCTAAAGTGAGATGACACTGAACCTTAGTGTTCTTCACGACATCAGTGTTTCTTGGAACCACCGAGTCTTCATTCCTGATCAATATAAAGTATCCTTCCATGTTCTTGTTCTTCTCTTACTAGGCTCTCCTGATTCACTTGGCTCTGATTGCTCAGCTGGTTTAGTTTGTTGTAAGGCTTGTGCCCTAGTAACTGCGTGTATAGGAGCCACATTATCACTACTGGAACCTGAATTCCCCACTAAGCCTACTACATTAATGGGTGTAACCTTTGGTGCACTAGAGGGATGTCCGGGACAATATCTCAGGAGTTGTTCTTTGCCACACTCAAGACAAACAACTTATATTTTGTGATGTTCTGCCCTTGTGTCAGAGATAGTGGGTGGGGTGATTGTTGTCCTGGTATAGGTTGAGGTTGGCCATATCCTCCATGTTCATACAGTCCAGATGCTCCTCGTGATCCTAGACATGGGTTATACCTAGGAACTTCTCTGCCTTGTTCTGTAGGAGGGTACTCGTATGGTCTACAGTGGGGTGGTACAAACGGTCGTGGATGTCTATTCATTGGATATTTTTTGGTGTTGTAGTTGATGTACTTCTGCTCACTATAAGAGTACATGTTAGGCGCTTGAGTTGTTTGTCTATCATAAGGTGTTGGCAGATGAAGCAAGTACAAGCATACATGCAGATCTAGCACTAAGGCAACCCATTAAATTTTTCCAAACCTTACACCATGTTAAAAGTGATTCTCATCACTAAAAACCCTTGTAAATATTGTTTCACCTTTTTGTAGCTCCATTTTGTACAAGCCGAGGAGTCCTCGAGCTTGGGGAGCCGTAGAAGTAGTTGCCTGCCAATTTTCATAATTTTTAAATCTCGTTTGAGTCCTCAAATAAGCCCTGGAACCTAATTTTTAACTAGGCCGGACACTAGGTCTGGACAGGGCCAAAGCTAGTCAAAAACTATAAATAGAGCTAGAGAGCTCATTTTTGGGGTAGCTTCTTGTAGTTTTGAGCTTGTATGAGAACTTTGTTGCAATAGAAGTGATTCCATTGTCTTACTCTCTTTGTTCTTGTTGTGTGTGCACGTGTGTGTGTATGTGTGTGCATGTTAGTGTGCTTCGCACTCACACATTTGTGCCTTCACTTGCTCGAGGTCTTCATACCATCCTCATGTCTTCCCGGATTGAAATTAAAGGAGGTGCTACTCATCACTAAGCTACACCAAATTTTGGCGCCGTTGCCGGGGATTCGAGCTTTGAGGACGAGCGTGTGATGGTAAGACGTAGAGAGGACGCGTTGGAATGGTAAGTAGTATGTAAATTTCTGATTTTTCTCCATCTCCATCTCCATCTTCATCTCCACCTTCATCTCCTTCTCCACCTTATATTCTCATTTCCAAACCATTTCCTCATTTGCTTTGTGCGAGTTTGAGAGAGAGCGAGTGTGTGTTCTTGCTTGTGTGTGTTTTTTTGCATGTTTCTTGCAGGTTGCAGCTCCATCATCATCTCTAGCAAGCTCAGCAGGTACGGATTTTGTCTGCGCAAGCCCCGAGGCATCGAGCTCGAGCTATCGCGACACTCCGAAAACTTCACCTGATCACGATTTTGAGTGCACCACGACACTACGCAGGCCTAGAGCTCCTAGGATCACTAGACAGAACAGCAAAATTCACCATAACCCGACCTATCGTGACACCTCGAAGTATCGCGATACCCACGACTTATCGCGACACCTCGAAGTATTGCGACACACCGAAGTATCGTGATACCCACGACTTATCGCGACACCTCGAAGTATCGCGACATACCGAAGTATCGCGATACCCATGACTTATCGTGACACCTCGAAGTATCACGACACCCCCGACCTATCGCGACACCTCGGACTATCGCGACACACCGACCCCACCTATCGCGACACCTCGAAGTATCGTGACACTCCTGACCTATCGCGACACCTCGGAGTATCGCGACACTCCCAAGTATCGTGACACCTCGACCTATCGCGACACTCCCAAGTATCGCGACACCCCGACCTATCGCGACACCTCGACCTATCGCGACACTCCCAAGTATCGCGACACCTCGACCTATCGCGACACTCCCAAGTATCACGACACCCCGACCTATCGCGACACTTCCACCTATCGCGACACTTCCACCTATCGTGACACCTCCATCTATCGCGACACACCGACCCGACCTATCACGATACACGACCTTAACGCATGAAAATTTTAGAGTGAATTTTTGAGTGAATTGAGGTATATTTGGGCTTAATTTTAGACACATTGGGATAACATTAGAGCCTTAGGAGTGGGCAAAAGACCTAGGAACCATGGAGAAATCTCCTGAACCCTGAGAGCCTGTTTTGACCCCTAAGTGCCTGATTGGTCATAACTTCACCATACGAACTCTGATTGATGAGATTTTGGTCTCGTTGGAAAGCTTGTTGAGAATCCTACGTGGACCTCGACTAGTTTTTGTAAGAATCATACGTGGAGTTTTAGAACATGTATTTTTAAGTTGACCTGTAGGTGGAACTAGGTGGTCATAAGATTTTGGGGGTACAGTGAGTTACTCCAAGGGGGGCCCATAATTGTTGATGTGTGTCTTTCAATTCATTGTGGTAAATGAGCTATATTAACTTGTGAAATTTTGTAGGAACATTGCGTGCACTCAAGGTATTCCAAGGCAAGCGAGCAAGGGTGAGTACCAAGCTTGGGAGAAGGCTTCCTGGGCTGGTGTAGCAGTCTGAGCAACCAGAGTATTGAGGTTGGGAGTTCTCTCAACCCTCCTTTGTCAATTCCTAGCCTAGGCTAAGTACGACTTAGATGTGGTAATTAATTAGGTCAGCTTCAGGCACGAAATAAGTCTAAGAGAACTAATCAACAAAGTGCAAGCATTAAGTAGGACTTAAGTGCGAAAACCCTAAGGGAAAAATAGTAATCTTGAATCGATCAATTATCAAGCGCGAAATTCACTTAAGTATTCCTGAGGACGTTGCAACAGCGTAACGACTGCAAATGCTTATGAATGAATGACTCACCTCCCAACCTTATGCCTGTATATATAGCTGCTTGAACTAATGAGGACCACAAATGTAACTAGAGTCCACAAGTGCATGTGCAATCTCCTCCACTCCTTTCATATCCACCACTAGAGTCTATTAGTGGCTGGAGTGATCTCGACCACTACTTTAGTACCTTCCACTAGAGTCCACTAGTGGTTGTTGTACTCACCTCTTGAGTTAAGTCCATTGGACTCAAGTTAACTCACGTTAACTTGAGTTAGAAGGCTCTAGAGCTCTTTGGGCAAAACTCTCTTCCCATGCTCCCCATGGGAGTTGAACCCAAGACCTCCTCCTTCACAACCATGAGACTTAACCACTAGGCTAAGTGGATTACTTGAATATGAGAGCACATGACTTATGCTTGAGTCTACTCTTGAGATCTTTGGTCCTACAGACGAGTGACCAAACGGTATCCGATTTCAGATCTGTCTGAAGCCATCGGATCCCTAGATCATAGACTTACTTTATTACATTCTTCCCCCCTTGGGAAAGATTTTCGTCCTCGAAAATAAAGCTATATATATAACTGTAGGCAACCCCCGAGCCTCATGTTCTAAACTTGAAGAACATGCATTCATTCAATCAGGTTATTTACTTAGAAGCTTGAAAGTAAAAACCTTCTTTAGTTGAGACCAACTTAAAACTTGAAAGCTGGAAAACGTCGTTGGATTGTGGAAACTTTTTCCCATGTTGAATTTTCTTCAGTTCCATCCTTCCATTTTACTAAGCACTCTTCATACAAGTGGCTTCTTGTACGTTTATCTCGGGTGCGAAGTATTCTTTCAGGTTCATGAGGAACTGTTTCATTTACTGGAATAGGAAGTATAACTTGTTGTCCAACTAGATTATCTGAATCTGTTAGACTCTTCCTAAGTCGACTAACATGGAACACTGGATGAATCCAACTATCATCTGGAAGTTGTAGTTCATAAGCCCACAAACCAACTTTCTTGGTGATTGGAAAAGGACCGCAATACCTAGGTGACAACTTGGCACATTGACCAGTCTTGAATTTTTCCGATCTTTCAAGAATACGAAGATAAACTTGATCACCAACCTGAAAACTAACATCTCTACGCTTCGGATCGGCATAAGCCTTTGCACGATCTTGAGCGTTCTTTAGGTTTTCTTTAGCTAACTTGAGCTTAAAGTTCATGTCTTCAAGGAACTCTTGAGCTGCTTGAACTCGTTCATTATGAAGTCCTACTGCATAAGGAGATCTAGGCTGGAAACCATACATCAACATGAATGGGCTAAATTCAGTTGATGAATTCTTGGCACTATTATAGGCAAATTCAGCTAATGGAAGATAATCTTCCCAGTCAGTCTGTTTGGAAGTAACATAAGCTCTGAGTATGTCTTCCGAAATCTGATTGACTTTCTCTGTCTGTCCATCCGTCTGGGGATGTTCAGCTGTACTTAAACTTAGTTTAGTTTCAAGTCTACTAAAGGCTGCTCGCCAAAAATGACTTGTAAATCGAGCATCTCTATCAGAAACTATGTCTACTGGAAGACCATAGAGTCTATAAAGTTGATTTACAAATATTTTTGCAAGTTCTGGAGTCTTATAAGGAGTCTTGACTGGAATAAACTGAGCAAGTTTAGTCAATCGATCAACTACAACCCAAACTGAATCAAAGCCCTTCTGAGTGCGGGGTAATCCAGAAATGAAATCCATGGAAATACTTTCCCACTTTCCTTTGGGAATTTCCAATGGATGCAGCAATCCTCCAACTTTAAGTCGTTCAAATTTATTTACTTGACATTTATGGCACTTAGATACATAGTTTTGCACATCTCGATGTAAACTAGGCCAATAAAAATGTCTTTTTACTAACTCATAGGTTCTGTTAATACCAGGATGTCCTGCACTTGGAGCATCATGGCATTCGAAAAGTACTTGATTTCGTATGTCCAAGGTACTTGGAACACAAACCTTACCTTTATAAAGCAAATATTCATCTTGGAGAGAATAGTGTTTAAACTTTCTTTCAGAAGTACTTGCTTCATTTTGTTTATCTTGTTCAGCTGCTTTCCATGCTTGACTGAAGCTTGGATCCTCTTTGCAGCTTCCTTTCAAAGTTGAAATAAATTCACTTTGAATTTGTACAAAACTTAGATTGTTCAGCATAGGCATCCGACTTAAGGCGTCTGCCACTGCGTTGAACTTTCCTTTTCTATACCTGAGTTCATAATCGAACTCTTGCAACTGCTCGGCCCACCTCGCTTTTCTACCTCTTAGATCAGGTTGGTTTGCAAACCACTTTATGCTCTCTTGATCAAAAACTATGGTCAGCTTTGATCCATATAGATAATGGCGCCATTTCTTCAGAGCATTGATAATAGCGAACATCTCTCGCTCATAGGTAGAGTAATTTTGCTGAGCAGGACTTAGCTTTCTACTCTCGAAAGCTATTGGTCGACCATCTTGGCTTAGTACTGCTCCTACTGCAGATGAACTTGCATCTGTCTCTAATTGGAAAGGCTTGTTCGGATCTACAATTTGTAGAACCGGGGCCGAAGCTAAAGCAAGTTTCAGTTCTTGAAAACTCTTTGCTTGCTCTTCTTTCCAATTTAACTTCTGATGCTTCCCTTTGAGTTGATCAGTCAAAGGTACTGCAATCTTGGCATATCTAGCCACAAACTTCCGATAATATCCTGCCAATCCGAGAAAACTTTGTAATTCTCGAACCGTCTTGGGCTCAGGCCATTCAAGAATCACTTGGACCTTTTCAGGGTCAACTTTGATTCCGTCCGCGGAAATAATATGACCTAAATACTTTACTTCTGGGGTAAAAGAATTCACATTTTGACTCTTTACCGTAAAGTTTATTATCGCGAAGAAGTTGAAAAACTTTTTTCAAGTGCTCTAAGTGACTTTCATGATCTTTACTGTAGATCAGAATATCATCGAGAAAATCTACAACAAATTTTCCCAGATACGGCTTCAGCACTTGATTCATCAAAGTCATAAATGTTGCGGGTGCATTTGTCAACCCGAACGGCATCACTAAAAACTCGTAGTGACCAAACTTTGTTCGAAAAGCTGTTTTAGGAATATCATCATCTTTGATCCTGATCTGATGATAACCTTGGCGTAAATCAATCTTAGAAAAGACTGTAGCCCCTTTTAAACTATCGAAAAGATCTTCGACTAGTGGCATGGGATACTTGTTCTTTATCGTAAGATTGTTTAACGCCCTATAATCTACGCACAACCTCATAGTTCCATCTTTCTTTTTCACTAGAAGGATGGGTGCTACCCATGGAGACTGGCTTGGGCGGATAAATCCTTTATCCAAATACTCTTGGATTTGATTTTCTACTTCTTGATTCTGGACATAGGGGAGGCGGTAAGGGTTTTGAGATTTTGGCTTGGTACCCGGAAACAGATCTATACTGTGATCAATGTTTCCACGAGAGGGTGGCAAGCCGTAGGGGAGTTCCTTAGGGAACACATCTTTAAATTCCTTCATTAAATTGTTAAATTTAACATGAACTTCTCGAGGAATAAAGGACGAGACATAAGAAACTTGATTTATATTATCAGAATCTATTACATCGGTGCCAAGGACAAGAAAAGCTTGGGTCCTGGCTTCATTATTTACAAGTTTCTTAAGTTCAGTGTATGATATCAAAGGGATACTTGGAACATCATGCTCACCCTTGATCTTATACACAACACCGTCACGCTGGAATTCCAAAGTATTTGTAAAATAACACCTGGTCAATGAAGGACCTAGACTCCATAGCCACTCTCTCCCTAAAACAAGATCTACCCGATCCATGTTCATGATTTGGAAGTCCAAGGTATCTTGAAATCCTTGGATTTCTAGTTCCAAATTACATATCATTGTGTCCCAAACACGGGTGTCTTGACCGTGCATCATGGAGACAATGTATTTATGAGGAGATGGTTCCTGAGGAAGAGCCAGTTTTTTTACTAACGCATAATTGATAAAATTATGCGTAGCAGAATCATCCACCATTATCCGAATGGTGTGTCCTTTTACTGATCCATGCAACTTGACCAAATCATGTGGACCAAACTCTTGAGGTTGCCACATGTTTTTGGAAATTTGGCATGAATGGGTACTGTCGCAGTGCATAATCTGAACCTTCTTTGCACTTGAATTTGCATCCAAGTTCAAAGATTGAATCAGATTGATTTGCTGCTTACCCTTTCTTTCTCTTCCGACTGGACAGGCACGGCTTCGATGTCCAGGCTTGAGACATTTAAAGCACAAATTTTCTTTTTTCGCTTTATCATGATCTTCTGGAGAAAGGATGTGTCTAAAAATACGAGGTTTCTTAGACACTCTTTCATTAGATCTAGTCCCTTTGCCCTTACGCTTAAAGTTATTCTTCGGGGAATAACTGCTTTCCTGCGGGACATCCAAACGTGAATTGTCCTCATAAATCTGTGCGACCTTAATCGCCTCTTCAAGGGATTTAGGCGCATGCCTCTTAACTTCACTTCGAATTCGCTGGTTAAGTCCTCTGACAAAACCGCGAAGTCGATGGAAGTCATCTAAATTCTTTAACTTCAGAATTACATCTCTGTATTCTGAAATATACACCAATAGCGGTCTACCCTTCTGCTGAATTTTATCCCAAGCTTCCCAATTGCGTTCCTCCTCATTCTCGGGGAGAAACTCTTTCTTGAAAAGATGGGAAAATTCATTCCAAGTGGTGGGTTTCTTGTGAGTCTCAGAGAGACTCATCCACCATGTATAAGCTTTCGGTCCTAGCGATAAACTGGCTTCTACTACCCTCACATGATCCGGGGTATGTTTGAGTTCATGGACATCTTTCCATTTCTCTAAGAAAGTCAAAACCGCGTCCTTATTCCTATCCTTATCCTCTCCAGAGAAATAAGGAGGACGGATCTCCTTTCCCAAGGAAAGATCCACAGGGCGGTTATGAGTTTCTAACATACCTACCGAAGCAACGCACAAGGGAGTAGAAGACGCTAGACTCAAACGGCTCATACTTCCCGCTAAAGGAAACATGTCTATTTGGGGAGAGGATAATTCCTTATCCTTTTCCATCCTAACAGACATCGGTGAAGTTGCGATCGTATCTGTGTGACTACCTAAAATAGTCTTACTGAAATCCTTAGGCGTCTGAAGTAAGTTCAGAATGGCCTTAAGGTGATCCTGGATTCCATCAACAGATTGACGGAGTACTGCAACCTCATCCGGAACACTGGACAACCGTCCAAGCTTTTGCTCAACTAGCAACATCCTACTCTCCATATCTTTCCTCTCGTTTAGAGTAGTGATTGTTTCCCCTTTACTCGCAAATTCCTCAACGTCTAATGCTACAATCGTCGCTGATTCTATTTTAGATGCATCAGACGCATGACTAGTATTTGAAACCATAGGTGCAGATGAATGCAATGCACGTGCAACTATTGGTGGTCTAGGCATGAATGAGGATGTTACTAAAATAGGAACAGAAACAAACACTGACGTACTAGTAGTACTCGTAAGCGAGACGTGACTAGAAGTCCCCTCCATCGCACACAAAGCGTTATTAAACTTACTAAGTATTCCTAACGCAAGTGGTGTGTGCAACAAAATCAAAAGAGCTATGCAAGAATATCACAAGAAATAGTCCCTGATGATTTGGTCCGTTGAGGTCGACTTGATTCTAGCCGAGAGTGCTAGAATTATGACGAAGATAGGCCTCCGGATCTTCACTCCACAACTCCACTTCCTTCAAGCTTTGCTCAATCTTTGGTTCTCCTTGTTTGTTTCTTTGGCTAAAAGCAACATACTCCTCGGGTTCCAGCCTGCAGCAATTGACTTGGCTCCTTGGATGGATGAGAGGACTTGGCTCCTTGAATGGATGAGAGTTTGGCTTGCACTTCAGCTCTGATCACTGTTTTAGCAGAGTTTCTTCTACATTCGAGAACAAGTCAATCGCCTTGTGCGCGTGGATAGGTCGCCTCCCTCTCAAGTTGATGGTGCGGGTTCGAGTCCCGTCGGCAGCAGGCGCTCGCGAAGTTTGTTTTTGTTTCTTGCTAGCTCTTGATTAAGAGTTTCTTCAATCGCCAGATTTGAGCACAAGAAGAATTTTTTCAGGCTTCTGAGCGTGAACGCCCGTGGATGTGTTGGGTAGTTGGTTGCGCCCTTGTTGGGGGGGCGAGGGATCGAATCCCCTCAGTCACACGAGAGAGTATAAACTTTTTTATCTACTAATTGAGATCTGCTTCAGCAAGGACTTCGGTCAATACGTTCTGCTGCGGTAATCCTTCACGCGGATGATGACGCCCTTGTGGATAGAGCAGCGCGCTCCTAACAGGGGGCGGGAGTTCGAATCCTGCCGGTTCACAGTAGAGATGACGTTGCTTTTTTTTTTGTGCTACGCTTCTCTAAGCTAATCCAAAGCGAGGAAATCGGCAAGCTTCTCTCATCATCTGCGAGTAGGATGCTTCTATGTCGTAGAAGAAGCAATGGACACGCAAGATGAAGAAGAAGGGAGCTATGGAGAATGAAGCTCTGATACCAATGCAACAGCGTAACGACTGCAAATGCTTATGAATGAATGACTCACCTCCCAACCTTATGCCTGTATATATAGCTGCTTGAACTAATGAGGACCACAAATGTAACTAGAGTCCACAAGTGCATGTGCAATCTCCTCCACTCCTTTCATATCCACCACTAGAGTCTATTAGTGGCTGGAGTGATCTCGACCACTACTTTAGTACCTTCCACTAGAGTCCACTAGTGGTTGTTGTACTCACCTCTTGAGTTAAGTCCACTGGACTCAAGTTAACTCACGTTAACTTGAGTTAGAAGGCTCTAGAGCTCTTTGGGCAAAACTCTCTTCCCATGCTCCCCATGGGAGTTGAACCCAAGACCTCCTCCTTCACAACCATGAGACTTAACCACTAGGCTAAGTGGATTACTTGAATATGAGAGCACATGACTTATGCTTGAGTCTACTCTTGAGATCTTTGGTCCTACAGACGAGTGACCAAACGGTATCCGATTTCAGATCTGTCTGAAGCCATCGGATCCCTAGATCATAGACTTACTTTATTACAGACGTGATATCAGACAAGATCATAAACATAATAATCAACTAAAAAGAACAAAGTGATTGGTGCCAATTAACCTGCAACGAGAGTGTACTTGGGTCCAAGGGGGTAGAGAAACCAGGCATATGAACCTTAGGTCAGGCAGACACTTAGGCTGAGATAGACAAAGCCTCAGATCTTCTGAAGCTAGTGTCAATCACACTGCTAGGTCTTGGGCCCAGCAGTTGAGTGATTACCCATACACTCCCCGATCAGAAACAAGTGATTCTGAGATGTCCTATAACATGGAGAGACCTGTAGGCAGTTCAGGGGTGGCTTATCTAGAAAAGCCAGAAGGACCTTACAAGACTCAATTGGAATACATCAGGACTAATCGTCTAGTGCTCGCATCTACGAAGATGGCCTGAGAAGATCTGTGGTCCAGATTAAGAACCCCAATCAACCCCATGGACTAGAACACCCGGTAGTCAAGTTTGAGAATGGAGCATACCTAGATAAAGAGGGGACTATATATGTAGGCACCACTCTTCCTGATAGAATTGATGAGTTTGGAAATGTGATTGCGGAGACCGACATGGGTGATATAGAGCAAGGGAATTTAGAGAGAGAGCCAAGAACTCCCCGTGGTAAATCTGTCTTGACCAGAATCATGACTCCAGAGTGGATTCCACAGGATAATAAAAGCATAGATTTGCTTTTAAACCGAGAAACTGATGAGGCCTTTTGGAGATATAAACCTGCTCACCCTCAAGAAGTGAGTGCTCTCATAATCTATGAGTTTAAAGACCCTGACAGCCCAGGCAAAATAACATACCTAGACAATACATCGGAGAGAATCTTCATGGTCACCGAGCATGGCAGACATGCCTACACATGGAAGGGTGAATTTGTTTTTCCCCAACCACGGTCTAATGTGTCCTATGGTCACCAAGGAGCCGGGACCTCCCATGCTCATGGAGCTCAAGGAGATAGAAGTAGAGATAGACCTGAAGTAAGCTTTGCCAACCCCTAGGGAAGAGAAAGAAGGAGAACAGGGACGGATAGAGAAGAAACCGAGAGATTTAGAGACCGAAGGAACCAAAGAAATGCTGATGATTTTCCTTTGCCAAGGCCGAGAGAACACACTAGGACCCTGAGGCCAACTCAACTGGTGAAGTCCATGAAGAATTACTTCGATGGCACTGGAGACCCTTATGACCATGTGGCAGAATTTAGGCAAGTCTTGAAAGCTGAACAGGTAGAGGACCTATTCACACAATATAATGCTTTTGGTCTAACCCTTAGGAACACTACCCTTACGTGGTTTCAACCACTGAACGAGAGGCATTTCAGAAACATAGACCAGCTCCTAGAGGCATTTATCATTGAGTTTTCCAAGAGCGGCATAAGGCACAACACTTCCTCACTAATTCATAGCTTCAAGCAAACACCTCAAGAGACGGTCAGACTAGCAGGAAGACGGTTTAGGCAATACCTAGAGAGGTGCCCGATGCTTGAGCTACCCACACCAGCCAAGCAAGTGGCTTTGTTCTTAGATGGATTGTTGAGCACCAAGCTCAGGTCATATGTGTATCTGAAGGACCCCAGAACTATAGAAGAGTGCGTGCGCACGTGCATAGACATTGAGGATAATCTAGGTGAGGAGTTAGAACTATCAAAAATCTATAAGGATTCGGATAGCTCTAGTAGCCTCACATCTGGTCAATCCACATCCATTGAGGAACTTGCAGAGAAGGTAGCTCAAAAACTAGGTGTCTCTAGCAAACAAATTCCAAGATTTGCCCCAGTTAAGCGGTGCTACACTTGTGGAGGTGACCATATGGCAAATGTATGTCCCATTATGGCCCAACCCCAGGTGAATCCTAGTAGCCAGTACTGCACCATAGAGCGAAGGTACACCAACCACACTGCACAGGACTGCCCATATAACAAACAAACTGTTAGGCAAAATTACCCTCAGCCATATCCACAACAGGGTAGATACCACAATCAGTACCCACCACAACAATACAACAGGCCACAGCAACCTTATCAGCCACCTTATCACGGGCAGCAGAGACCTCAACCAGTCCTAGTGCAGCAACCCCCTGCTCCAACCAATGTGATCCCAGTGAAATATGCATCTGCTGAAGAAAATTTGAGCAGAGCCATAGTTCCAGTCACCCCAATGCTATCAACAGTGATCCAAGTGACCATAGTTTTGACTCCACACATATTGATAGCCCACAGGCTTACTACATGCAATCACCGAGCATAACGAGTCATACTATTATGAGGATCCAAGTGAAAATAGTGGGGAGCTTGAGTATGCTAATGTCATGTACACAAACCCCAACTCTAGACCTCAACCTAGGCAGGTACGACCCCCATTCCCTAGAGGACCATGCTTCAGATGTCAGGGAGATCACCTTATAGGTGATTGTCCACTGCCTGCCTCTACACAACCCTAACCAGTGACAATTCAGGGTTTCTATCAAGACTACGGAAAAGAGCATCTCCTACGAGATTTCCCAAAGAACCCTAATAACATGCCTACAATCACTCCTATCAACGTCATTGGGTTAGTGGTAGACTCTACGGGAAGTATAACTGCCACAGCCCTAGTGCATGTGGTCACTAGAGCCCAAGCCTTGCAGCAAACTCAAGGAGTAGGGTAGGAAAAGAGTGCTGAGGTTAGTGAGACAGAGAGTATAACCAAGAAAAGGACAAGAGCATGGAGAGATAGCCGGGAGAGAATGAAAAGACAATGGTCACAGAAAATGAGTGAACTTGAAGCAAGCTTGAGAGAAACCAAAGCAAAGATAAGTGAACTCGCATCTCAAAACCACTCTCACACCACCCATCCACCACCTTTCCCTTTACCCGCCAATCCATCTTCTTCCATTCCCCAACCTTTCAATACACCACCCTTGACCCACCCACCACCCAGAGTAGGATCAATCCTAGCCGATCCCACTCCTGAAGATCTAGATATGATGCTTAAAGCATATCAGACTAGAATTCAAGAAGGGCCAAATGTGGCGGATCATGACAAGTGCTACCCTAGAGCTGACCCAGAGATAGAGAGAACCAAGCTGTGTGCGAAAATGGTCACATTGGCTCAGACCATGTTTGAAGCCAGTCGCCTTTTCAACCACTCAGACTCAGCTAAGACACAATTGCACTTGGATGGACTCCTAGAGAAGTTATAGAGCATACTTGCAAGATCTGCCAAGGAAGAAAAAAATCGAGAAAGAGATGAGGCAAGCAAAAACATAAGCCATCCCCCACAGGAAGCTTATGTGCCTAATTCCACTGAACCAGACACCTCCTCTTCTATGAATAGGTTCACTCCAGAATTCCTACGAGAGATGCAAGAAGACAAATGGGCTAATGAAAGTGAAGCCCCTCCTCCCATTGAACTCGTGGATGACGCACATGATCAGTTCCCACAGGACATCCCTTCTATTTATGAAGAACAGGAAAGTGTCCACTCTCATGAGAGGTTAGACTTTGAGTCTAATTCCTTGCAAGAGTTACCACATTTCATAGGCCCATGGGAAACCAAGTCTACTTGCCTGATAGCACCCACAGTCATGATAAGAAACGAAGATTCAATCATACATAGGAATACAGAGGTAGTAAAGAACACGAAGGTGCAGTGCAATCTCACTTTAGAAGAGCTACTCAAAGTTAAGCCAGAAGTGTGGAAACACGTAGCCAAGCAAGTGCCAGACATAGCGAAATCGCGTTCCCAGGTAGGATCTCATAGAACAGTGCCTGAAATACCATTGGATAAGATAGGAGACATGAGTGAAGGAGAAGAAGGAAATACCTATCTCCCAGTTACCCATCAGGGATACACAACCAAGGCAATTTTGGACTCAGGTGCAGGAGTTGCAATTGCTACAACTTCCCTCTGGAAGCGTTGGGGCAAGCCAGCACTCCGACCGACAAGAATGAAATTGCAGATGGCCGATGGCCATATTGAGAGGCTTTTGGGATTGCTAGAAGGCATAACTCTCACTACATGTGGTGTCGAGTTCGAGCATACATTTGCTATATGTGATTTTAGCAAAAATCATGCATATGAAATGATCTTGGGAAGACCATTTATGCGACAGTTGCAAGTGGTACAGGACTGGGGAACCAACTCCTTGTACCTGCAACACTTAGGTGTTATGACCAAAGTGAATCTCAAAGATTACTCTCATAGAGATGTCCCTCCTATCCAATGGAATCCTATCAATAGAGCCAAAGATGATACGGAATCTGTGCATTCCATAGGATCAGGATCCTCATGGATGCATGAAGACACCCACTTATGGATGTGCAAAGTGGCAGTAGAAGAAGAGAAAAGAGAAAAAGCCAGAGAGGTAGGTGCAAAAGAAACACATAGATCAATTCAAGACCCAGCCTATGCACCTGTAGTCTTTCTTGACGAGGAATTTGAACCCCACGGCTGGGCAGAAATCCTAGCAACAATGGATGTAGCCATCAATGAAGAACAATGGACACCTCACTGTGATGAAGATGGCTATGACATTTCAGTCTTCTCCATAGAGCCAATCATGGGAGAGGCAGTGTTAGAAGAGTGTGAACCTAGCCCTGATGCTTTGAGGATGCAAGTGACTCCGATCTAGAGTCAATCATTATGGACCCACCCTTTGCATTAGATGAAGAATACTTCTATGAAGTAGAATTTCAACCCCAGAGGCATGGAGAGCTTACAAATGATGTAAGGCTAGCCACACATGTGACCCTGAAGGAGGAAGGAAAGAACAGAAAGAAGAGAGAAGTCACACCAGAAGAGGAAGAATCTTTGTTTGAGGTTCCGAAAAATTTTAAGAAGTATGAGATAGATGACAGGAGAGTCATGATCAGAATGCCTAAACGAGAGGCGCAATCAGGGGAGGCCTATGATAACAAAGAAACCACCAAGAAAATTGTGGTAGTTGTGGAAGAAGGAGAGGAGAGATGCACGTACATAGGCCATGACCTGACGGAAGACGAAGAGCATGAATTGATAGCCTTGCTAAGAGAATACAGAGATGTATTCGCTTGGAGCTACAAGGATCTGAAGGGTGTTGACCCAGACATATGCTCACACACAATCCCCATGACCTCACATGCCAGACCCTCTAAGCAGAAGCCCTACACATACAATGACAACTACGCCGCCAAGATTAAAGAGAAGATACGCTTGGTGGAAGCCGGGTTTATCTATGAAATTGAGCACACTGAATGGGTATCCCCCATTGTAGTGGTTCCCAAGAAGAACGGCAAATTACGAGTGTGCATTAACTTGAAGAAGGTTAACGCAGCCACTATCAGAGATAATTATCCGCTTCCTATCACTGAGCATCTATTAGAAAGGGTAGCAGGCAAGGAAGTGTACAGCTTCCTAGATGGGTTTTCGGGCTACAATCAAGTAGCCATTGCTCCAGAGGATCAACATAAGACGGCTTTTGCCATGGAGTGGGGCATATTTGCCTTTCGGGTAATGCCATTCGGGCTTACTAATGCACCTGCTACCTTTCAAAGATTGATGTGTCACGTGTTTAAAGAGTTCTTGAGGAAGAATTTGGAAGTCTATGTTGATGATCTGTGCGCTCATTCCAACATTAGACAGACGCATATACCTGAACTCGGACAAATCTTTGATAAATGCAGAGAATATCAAGTCTGCCTGAACCCAGAAAAGTGTGTTTTCATGGTCAGGCAAGGCAAAATTCTAGGACACATAGTGTCTAAGAACGGCATATCCACTGACGAAGAGAAAGTGAGAGCCATCGCAGAACTACCTAGGCCAAAGAACGTCAAGGAAGTACAGGCTTTCATGGGGCATTGTGGTTACTACCGCCAATTCATCCACATGTATGCTGTCATTGCAAAGCCCATGTACGGACTTCTGACTAACTTTGAGTGGACTGATGAATGTGAGAATTCCTTCCAGGAGCTTAAACAAAGATTATGTTCAGCACCAATCTTGACCACACCAGATTGGAACAAGCCATTCCATGTTCATGTGGATGCCTCCAATTATGCTATTGGATGTGTACTTGCACAACCTACGGGTGAAGGTAATATGGATCTCCCTATTGCCTATGCCAGTAGACAATTGAATGTTGCTGAATGGAACTATACAACCACCGAACGAGAAGGATTAGGCATGGTGTACGCAGTTAAAAAGTTTAGACACTATTTGCTTGCAAATAAGTTCAAATTTTTTACTGATCACCAAGCTCTACTGTACCTGGTAAACAAGCCGTGTAATACAAGCAAATTAGTAAGATGGTTTCTCTTACTAATGGAATATGACTTTGAGGTAGTAGTGAGGAAAGGCAGGACTCATTTGAGAGCAGACCATCTCTCTAGGCTCACATCTGGAGGCCCCACAAGGAGTATCAGATGACTTACCTGATGCTTACTTGTTTAATTTGGAAGTGGTGCCGCAGTGGGCTAAGCCATTAGTGCCAGTATTTGAAGGGCTTTGGTGTGCAGAGAAAGAGGAGGAAGGAGGAGATGGAGGGAGAGAGAAGAGAGGAACGACGCGCGGATATGCGTGGGAGCCTCGAAACCCACATAATGAACTCTCTTGAGGCAATGCTCTATATATGATGTATATATATGAATATGGGGGTAAGGTCACATGACCCTTACATCCCCAACAATCTCCCACTTAAGGGTCAATGTGACCATAAGTGGAAAAATATACAAAGAATGATGTAGGACTATACAATAATGTACAGGAAGAGTCCGGATCTCTACCCATACCAATCAGCCTACACCAACTGCCTCGAACAAGGTGTATCCATGCACCTTAATCTGCTCTAGAATCATACCGATAAGAGTCGAGCTCACATCTGACTGATGCAAGAACTGATGAAGTTCCTGCAAAGCTCCCACTCGCTCTATGCCTGTGTCAATCATCGAACGACTGACAACTCCAAGTGCAAATGCTCCAATAGCAACTGCAATGTCTGGTCTCGAGCATAATAACTCGTACATTAGACTCCCAAATGCTGACGAAACATGTGCTATCCTGGCTAACCTAATCATGTCAGCCATGCCTGTATCCAAGGCATCTAAAGCACCATCATCAAGATCAACATGTCCTGACATATCTGTATCAACATCTGGCATGAGCGAATCCAAGAATGACTGCATGATCGCTGACTCATCAACATCTAAATCAGTCATCCTCTCAACCAAAGATGTATCTAGCTGTGCATCCTGAGAGCTACTATGCTCTACCATACAATGTGTACCATGAGAGCAATCCTGCTCTACCACACCAAGTGTATGATCATGCTCTACATGAGCTAACTGCACAACATCAATACCAAGGTCAAAGTGATGATCTAACTCTAACTGAGTATCATCACAATGCTCTACATGAGCAT
This sequence comes from Ceratopteris richardii, assembly GCA_020310875.1. Lineage (NCBI taxonomy): Eukaryota > Viridiplantae > Streptophyta > Polypodiopsida > Polypodiales > Pteridaceae > Ceratopteris > Ceratopteris richardii. Next base: position 26,131,752 of record CM035409.1, on the reverse strand, counting down.
CCATATCATGCTCTAAAGCATCCAACTAATCATCTGAAGTATGCTCCATAATAGCATCTATATGATCAGAATAATCATGCTCTCCATAAGCATCATGAGCATCCAAAACATGCTCTACATGTGCATCCAAAACATGCTCTACATCTGAGCATCTGAATCCTGCCATACATGTGCATCATGAATGTCAATAGACCTATGTGTAGGTAGACAAAATGAGACATGATGAGTCTCACATCGCACATAAGGCTGAACTCCCACTGAGACGAGACTGTCTCTCACATGAATTACCTGCAGTGGATACTTGTGCCCAATCCTGGCACCTCTGACAAGCATAAGCTGTCCCAACTGCAACTGAAAATGATGCTCACCAAGGAATGCATAACATCTGCTCTCCTGTAACTGGCTAACTGAAATCAAGCTCACAGGGAATGAAGGCACATAGCGTACATGTCTGAGCATAAGTGATACTCCACTAGGTAGCATAAGGCATATATCTCCTGCACCCTCAATATCATATGTCGTACCATCAGACATGTGCACACATCCATGACTCTCACCTGAGAATCGAAAAAACCACTCACGATGTGGAGTAACATGAAAACTGGCTAATGCATCAAGCAACCAAGCCATATGTGTGCTATCTAATGAGCAAGAGGAATCATGAGATGAACCATAGGAGAAAGTGATATACCATCACTAGCATAATCAACTGCCATAGACTCCTGAAACCACTACCTGACCTGCATCACATGCATATCTCTGACGTCGTCGTCGCATCCTCCTGAAGCAACGTCGTTGAATATGGCCCTCACGACCACAATGCCAACATCGAAGTCGTCGATGCGATCTATGTCTCACATGAGTCAATGGACTCGCATACATGTCATGTAGTCTCTGCCATAATGCACTACTCGTCTCCTCATACATAACAGACTCATATATAGAATCCACAAGCTGTAATCGGATAGTGGAGCTGGCCAATGCATCCATATCCATCCATACGTGGTCGGGCATGTCACGAGGCCTCTGTGCATCTCTATGCACATACATATGTAACCCTGCACGAACCAATGTATGCCACATCTGAGCTTTCCATCTCGGGAAGTCAGTGCCATCAAATCAAGAAGACACCATGCTGGCAATCCAATAGACTAGCAATGTAATAAGAGACTAGAAACAATACTCTATCCTGAATAGGATCACACCTGCATATCCATATGCATAACTCAAATCACATATGTCTCACTAGAGAAGAAAACCATGTGAACCACCTGTCACATAACCATGCATCTAGCATGCACATAAAAACACGAGCATAAGCCTGCTCACCAAGTCTCCAAAGTGATCAAGTAGATGTGAAAGAATCCTAGGAAAATTTTGACAGAATATCCCCTGTAAACTGAGCAATCAAACAAGATAACCAATAACCAAAGAACAATAAGTAACCTGTCACCACCTGTCACTGATCCAAGCAAGGATAATGGCCACTACATATGCCAAAAACTAATAGCAACACATGCAAATACAATGATGATGTATCTCCCACTCAAGAATGAATCCTGCAAGATAGTCCAACATGTCACAAATAATGTATGACCAAGTCCAAGTGAATGGAGATAGTCAATGATCCAAAGCTATCACACAAGCTTCAAGATCCACTAGAGCTCTCTTCTAGCATAAAAGCCGATGAAATTTCGGCAGCATCTCCTCTGTAAAATGGACTCTAGAACCAAAATAACCATGTGGGAATCACCATCCACAACATCGAATCAATGAACACTTGCTAATAGAATAGCAAATCAAGGTGACAAACAAGTATGCAACTGAGGCTCCAATCTGGATCATGTACCTGCAAAGAAAACAAAAGATACAAGTACCAACCAAGATCCAAAATCAACTCTCACAAAAGTATATGCAATCGGAAAGTAAATCCGTAACCAAGTGGCATAAGCAAGATATAGACCACAATGCCACTATACATCCATGATCAAACTCATGATGACATAAACCTCAAAAAAAAGTATACCACAATGTCATCTTACATGCCAAACATGTGACAAGATCATGCTCTACTCTCATATGGAGGAGCTACCACAATGATCATACATGTACAATGCCTTGAAGCTCTAAAAATAAGAGCTTGCACACCAAAAATTCTCTCTCGAAGAAGTTCCAAAGCAAATTCAACTTCCAAGTGCAATTAGTGAAGATGTGCTCCTCTGTGTTTTGCTGTTTCAGAGGTGATAACCTCTAAATCTGAGCTTTTGGTCTTCAAAAAACTTCAAGATCTGAGTCTTGGCTACGTAACGAGATAAAGAACACCTCAATCGGATGTGCGTAGCTCAAGATATGCTCAAAACAAGCAGTTGCTGTCAATTTCACTTTCACTTGCAACAGTACTGCTCTGTATTCTGCAATTTCGGCAACTTAAAACTCAGAATCTGGATCTGACTTCTTCTACAAAGTTGTAGCTATCTTTTCAAGTTACGCACAGCAAGTTGAATCATCAGATTCCGAGCTGTTGAACTCAAGTTATGATCCAAAAACTGACCTGTTGTCCTAGTGAATATAGATTCGCTTTCTACAGTAGTCTGCGTTTTTTGAATTTTCGGCACTTTATAAGTCCGAACCAGATTCTGCGCCCTTCTGTGAAGTTGTAGCTCTCTGTGTTAGCTACGCACAGAACTTTAAAACGCATCAATCCGAGCTTCTTACCTCAAGTTACGGTCGAAATACTGAACTGCTATTGAGAGATGCCGACCTGCACTTCTACTCCTTCTGACTTAAGCTTCCATGGAAGCTTCTTGCACACAAGCCTTCAGCATGCTCTGATACCAATGAAGGGCTTTGGTGTGCAGAAAAAGAGGAGGAAGAGGAGATGGAGGGAGAGAGAAGAGAGGAACGACGCGCGGATATGCGTGGGAGCCTCGAAACCCACATAATGAACTCTCTTGAGGCAATGCTCTATATATGATGTATATATATGAATATGGGGGTAAGGTCACATGACCCTTACATCCCCAACAGTATTGACATACGGGCCTAACCACCCAGTAATAGCCACACAGGATAGAGAGGTAGTAAAAGCCCAAAAGTACCACATCATGGTTGGGAGTATGTACAAGCACACAGATCAAGGGATCTTGGCTTGTTGTGTGGAAGAGGACGAGTACGCTAAGTGGTTGCAATTAGCACATGTAGGTGCATTAGAGCAACACTACTCAAAACAACGAACCCTACAGACCTTGAGGATACTAGGAGTGCATTGGCCAACCATGGAAGTTGATGTCCATAGAATGTGCAAAGAATGCCCAATCTGCTGCACTAAACCACCAGTGGAACACGCCACTCTTTATCGAGTGTCTTTAGTGCCAGATTGGAGTGAACCATTAGTAGCCTTCTTGAGGATGAAAACATTCCCTCAAGATATGGCTTTGGCCAGACAAAGAAGTTTGGAACAAGAAGCCTTGGATTACACCATCATTGGTGATAATTTATAAAAACGGGGTAAAGATGGTTACCTAAGACTGTGTGTTCATGAGAGTGAATACCTCAAGATATTAGAGACTGCTCACCAAGGTGTAGCAGGAGGACACTTCGGTCCAGATAGGGTGATCAAGGCAATTCTATTTGCAGGATTTTGGTGGCCCACCCTTCACATGGATGCACATACCTATGTGAAGAGGTGTGAGGTTTGTCAGTGAACCCAGTATCCCATACGCAAGGATGAGATGCCATTGAAGCCTATGATGGGTGGACGTGCATTCTCTAAGTGGGGAATAGACTTTGTGGGTCCTATTAATCCCCCAGCTAAGGGTTCACATGCTGAGTATATCATCGTGGCCACAGACTATCTAACCAAGTGGGTAGAAGTGAAAGCCACTACAAAAAATGATGCTCAAACAACAGCAAAGTTCTTATTTGAAAATGTGTTCACGAGGTACGGATTGCCAATAGAGTTGGTGAGTGATAGAGGCACACACTTCTTGAATGAAGTCATAGAAAACCTTCTCCAAGAATTCTTGGTGATACATAAGAAATCTGCTCCCTATCATCCACAAGCTAATGGCCACGCTGAGAGCACAAATAAGATCTTATGCAATGTGCTGACTAAACTGGTGAATAACAAACGCTGTGATTGGGACAAACAGCTACACCACACTGTTTGGGCATACCGAGTGGCCTATAAAACGGTACTCCAAGCCACACCCTTTCAGATGGTGTTTGGCCAGAATGCGGTGCTACCATTGGATTTTTTGATACCTACATTACGAGTAGCACAAGAGCATGACTGGACTGGCCATGAACTATCCTCTAGAATCTTTGATCTTGAACGTTTAGGTGAGACACGATTGAGAGCTGCAGTAGGAATCTATGCAGCCAAGAAGATGTAGAAGGCGTATTTTGATACATGTGAAGGATAAATGATTGAAAGCAGGAGACCTAGTCCTAGTCTACACACTGAAGCAGCATGCACGAAAATTAGAGAAAAGAGGCTATGGACCAATGATTATCAATAGGATCTCCACAAGTGGAGCAGTACAACTAGCCACCTTAGAGGGTGAGGTACTACCAAGTTACATAAGCGGATGTAGAGTCAAGCTATATCAAGAACCCTTAACTGAAGAAATGCTCAATCGACTTAACACTGCAAATAAACGTAAGGAAGAGGAAAAGCGAATTCATGAAGAAGCACAGACCGAAGCTTTAGAACGCATTCGACGAATGAAACTGCGAAGGCAAGGTAGAGATCAACCCATGAATGACAATCATGAAGTTCATGGTTATCACATTGCCATGTGTGAGGCTTCTGGTAAGAGGACCCATAAGATAGTGGATCGCCGACCTTTTGTGACCCTAGAAGTTGGACAAGGAGACAATACAAGGACCGTAAGAGCTTTAATTGATTTAGGAGCAGCCACTAGTGCAGTTCGGCTTTCTTATTGCCAGCAGTTGCAATTGGAGGTAAAACCCCTAAAAGCATATCTGATAGGATTAGGAGGTGTTGAAACCCCTTGCATGGGAGAGGTGGAACTTCCCCTCTACATTCAAGAGGTCCTCATTGTGAAAAGATGGATAGGTATGTGCTTGAAGATGAAGAGGTGTTGCAAAATCCTTGATCTACACCAGCCAAATGAACTCCAGGAGTATATGGTGGGCCCTTTTAGCTTGCCAATGGATGTATTAGACACCCTATGTACCTTGGAAGATCACTCTCAAAAAGATAGATCAAAACAGATAAGTTGGAGTTAGCTCAGAGGTGAAAACTTGCTATTCTTGGTTTATACACCTGTCCAGTGTTTTACATAATTCTCTGAGCACAGCAGCAATTAGCTCAATTCCTCTTGGGGAAGTCTAGGCAACTTAAAGAGCTAACTTTCAAGAGTAATCTCATCAAAAATAATGAACCACATACTGAGAATGAGTTTTAACAAGTGATGACATCATCCCGATTTTCACGGGCTGCTACAGAAATAGACCAGTGAGCAGAAAAATCAACATAACTCAAAATGTAGAAATCCAATGATTATGAAAATATGTATGGTTATACTAGACAGTAAGCTGAATCCAACAAGCTTTAAATCACTGAATTTGGATAAGTAACCACTGAGAAATGGCTCTGACAAGATGAGTGAAAAAGTCGGGTACCTGACAGAGAAGTGAAGATGAACAGACCCTGTTGACTTCAAATGAACATAATTGAAGATTGCAACATCCAAATGACATAAAAATTTGTGAGCATATAGTAGACTTATAGAGCTAACTTTACCAAGTTAAATCACTGAAAATGATGCACCAAGCTCAGAGAAAACATCTCTGCAAGCTGACTGAGAAAACTGAGAGTAATGGCAGTGAGTAGTACACTTCACAAGAACATGGAAAGATGAACTCAAATAATCATGAAAATGAAAGTATATTGCTTGTACAATACAATGACTTACTGATACATATGTGTGCCTTGTAATCACACCTTGATATGGCATAAAGCTCAGCTCTTGGAGGTCTTCACATAGGTCTCTCTAACCACGACTAAAACTGCCATCTATTTATAGTTGAGTTTGGGAGGCTAACTTCCCTCAATCACTCTCCAATCAATCAATGATTGATTTGATTCTCTACCTACCACAAATCACAAATTTGTGGCTCCTCTTTCCATTCTTGATCAAGTGGACTCAACCACTTAAGATTCTCTTACTTTTACATTAAGTAAACTCTTCAAAAGTTACAAGAGGTAGTTCACAAGTGAACTTTACATAGTCTTCTTTTTAAAGCTTCTTCTAAGACTTTGTGAGACTCAAGCCAATACTTAGGCTTGTCATAGACTTGCTCCAACAGCTCCCCCTCAAGTCAAGTATGCTTGAGGTCTTCAAGCTTCCAAGATTACCTGCAAACCAATCATAGCCTTGAATTTACAAAGCTTTGTACCATCCAATGCTTTGGTTAGAATATTTGCACATTGTTGATGAGTGGACACATGATATTTGAATCTCTTTGCTTAGAACCTTCTCTCGTACATAGTGATAATGAACTTCAACATGTTTAGTCCTTGCATGAAAAATAGGATTAGCAGCAAAGTGAATAGAACTCATATTGTCACCAAAAATAGTTGGAGTTCCAAACTCCAATCCAAGATCTTTGAATAATGTCTTCATCCACATAGCTTCTTGTGTAGCTATGGCAAGACCTCTATATTCAGCTTCAGTAGAAGAGAGAGCAACTGTGGGTTGCTTCTTGGATGACCATGAAATAAGCTTTGAACCTGCAAAGGTAAGATAACCTGAAGTGCTCCTTCTATCTTCCTTGGAGCCAGCCCAATCTGCATCAGAAAATAGCTTCAAACCTAAATCAGATACATAAGGATAATAAAGTCCTTCATTTATGGTTCCTTTGAGATACTTGAGAATCCTTTTGGCAGCATCCATATGTGGTTTCCTTGGTGTGTGCATAAATTGGCTTAGCACACTCACACTGTAACATATATCTACTCTTGTCAATGTGGCATAGTTGAGACTACCCACTAGACTTTGATATGATGTGATGTCCTCTATGAGTTCACCTTCATGTGAGCTCAATTTGTGATTGACCTCCATTGGAGTACCTGCAATCTTACAATCTTGCATCTTGAATTTTGCCAACATGTCCTTAATGTACTTTCTTTGAGTGAGAAACAAACCATGATCTTTGTAGACAACTTCCAAACCTAGGAAGTAGGTAAGTGAACCCAAATCACTTATCTTGAACTCTTCTCTCATCTGATCTTTGATCTTCTTCATACCATCTGCATCATTTCCTGTCAATATAATATCATCTACATATACACATAGGTAGATGACCTCAGAATTACTCTTTTTAATAAAGAGTGAAGGATCTGCCTTGCTTGGTTGAAAGCCTTTGTCCTGCAAGAATGAAACAAGCCTGAAATTCCAAGCTCTTGGAGCTTGCTTGAGACCATACAATGCTTTGTTAAGTTTGTTAAGGAAACACTCACAAATTTGACGCAACAGACAAAGAGAGAAACAGAATCTTCTGGAAAATCAGTGCACAGGTGTACAGTATGCGAAGTTAGTGCATGGTGTGCGCATAACAGAGCAATTAACCGCGGCGGGCGCGTAAGGTGCGCATAACGCAAATTGAAGAGTGACAGCGCAGAGGAGCGTCAAAAGAAAGTGTATATATATGCAGCAAGATTTGAAAAACATATACAGATAGCGAACAGAGAGAGAGAGATGATGCGTGTGAGATGCGCGTATGAGTGGAGAGAGAGTTAGAAGTTCTCAGAAGACGCCATAGATCGCGTATGTACAGATGAATAACACAAGCCTGAAGTGTCGGGTTTTTCATCTGAGAGAGATGGTAATAAGAAACTACTCACTGTAGGAGAGTTTCTGTAACTTGAGCAAGAACAGGCCAAGTTTACTTGTACACATCTTCTCTAATCGAAAACACATGTTCATGTGGATGTCTGCGCGCAATCTTTACTTGTGAAGAATCTGAAGTTATTTCCTGTTACGGTAGGAAGTTTTATTTATCGTTAACTGTCATGACTCGTTACTAAACGTGCTTCAGTACCTTTTCTGTAAACGCATGTTTCAGTGAATAACAGTTTACTCAGTAAACATATTTCAGTAATTTCCGGTCAGTTACAGTTTCTCAGAAAACAAGATTTTTCGGTAGAACAACGAAGTATAACTCGCAGCAGAGTTCGAAGCTTTGTATGAGAGATAGCTCATCTTGTAGCTAGACGTCTCTACTTTAAGCTGGTCACAGTTTCCGGTGGAATGGAGATGTACACACAGTACAAAAGTTAACCGGAAAGTAGCACTTCAGAACTGTGAAGTTTTTTCTTAAACTTTCAGAAGAGTTCATTAAGTGGAGAAAGCTCACGAATCACTTTCTTACTTCTTGTATGTTCACTTGAAGTAATTATAACCAAAGTAGAAGTTCATTTCGGTGAAGTTCCGGTACGATTACGGTGTCAGTCCAGTGACAGTCTGGTGAAGTTCCGGTGGAACTTGTGTCGCAGGATAACACAGTTAAAGCGACGTTAATTAGGCTGAGCTACTGTTGATTACAGAGGTGTTCTGAATCACTCTAGTTTAGCATTCTATTGCGGTGGCACGACAATTTCCGCAGGCCTGACAGAGTTCAAGCTTTGTCGCGAAATCCACCTTCAGGGCGAAAGTAATTCCGCACCAGTGGTATTAGAGCTGAAGTTTTTCGCCAACAATTGGTATCAGAGCAGGATAGTTTCCCAAGAATTGGTATAAGAACCTAGAGTATTCCCTATCATGGTAGATCACGTCCAAATTGATAAACTGGACAGAGATAATTATCCTGCATGGGTAATGCGCATGGAAGCCTTACTTATGAGTAAGGACTTAATGGTGTACGTGACCGGAGAAGAAAAGAAGCCGACTTTCGAAGATGATAGCCAACCAGAAAAGGAAGAGATAGAAGCTTTGAAGCTGTGGCAAAAGAAAGATGCAACAGCAAGAGCCTACATCTACAACACTGTTTCAGATCATCTGCTACCGCACATTAGAGGTCTGGAGAAAGCAGAGGACATATGGAGTGCATTGGAAGATCATTTCCAAAATACTACGAAAGCCAGGAAGGCTAGCTTATGGTCCGAATTTACGACATTCAAAAAGAAGTCGAGTCAAGGCATCAGTGACGACGTCACTAAAATGAAGGATCTAGCAGATAGTCTAGGATCCATAAATGAAGAAGTCGAAGATCATAGATTGATAGCGCAAGTGCTCACAGGTTTGAGAGGAGATGAAAGGTGGAAACCTTTCGTACTATCAACTGAACTCTCCTTAAATCATTTTGTACCAGATTTAAATCAGCTGCTTGGTTTGATGCTCATATATGATCAAGACCTGAAAGGAGACGCAGACAAAGGACATAGCTCTGCAATGTACATGAAGAACAAGAAGAAAGACAAAGGCAAGTCAAAAGATGAAGAAGAGTCGAGCTCTCAGGTCTATTACGCAAGAGGAAAAGGCACTGACAGAGGAAGAGCAAGAGGAAGAAGCCGCCAGAATACCACCAAGAAAGCTTGCTGGATTTGTGGACTAAGTAACCATCTGGCGCATAACTGTTGGCACAACCAACAGTGATCAAATCAAAGCCAGAACAGTAATAGCAGAGGCAGAAGCGGAAGATATCAAAGTAACTTCCAAAGAGGAAGACAAAACCAAAGAGGAGGCTATGGTAGAGGTGGAGTGAGAAGTTGGGGACAGAGCCAATCCTACAACACCACCTACAACAACTACGCAAATGACACACAGAATGAAAGTCATACATCATTGATGATGAACTCAATCAGCACATCTGATAACGAAGATCTAAAGGTATTTTACATTGACTCTGGATGTTCTAATCACTTGTCAGGAAACATAGAACTGATGTCAGAATTGGAAAAAGGAAGTGCGAGTCACACTGTTCAAACAGGTGACAATACAAGACACAAAGTGCAATCAATCGGAAAAGTGAAATGCAAGAGTGGAGCAGATTTGCTAACCAATGTTTTGTATGTTCCAACAATACCAAAAAATCTGATCAGTGTGGGACAGATAGTCGAAAAAGGTTTTCAGGTCAGATTTACAAACAAAGGCGTATTTGTAGAAGATCCCAAGAACGGATATTATCAGATCGTCTCTGGTAAGAAGGAAGGAAGACTCTTTACGTTAAGAGTACAAGGGAACATTGGCCAAGTGCTGCTCACACATAATGAAAAGGTAATTACAGAACTTGATCTCTGGCACAAGAGATTAGGTCATTTTCACGAAAAAGGAATCAAAGCTATGATAGCGAATCAGTCTGTACTGGGATTACCGAACGTACAGAACCAACATATGATTCACAAATGCGAAGCCTGTCAGATGGGAAAAGCCCACAGGTTACCTTTCCAGAAGAAAGGATTCAAACATGACAGTGTGCTGGAACTCATACATACAGATGTATGGGGACCAATGAAAGAAGGATCAATCAGCGGATCAAGGTACTATGTTTTATTCATTGATGATGCCACAAGGTGGATAACTCTTTATGTTCTGAAAGAGAAATCAGAAGTATTTGGAGCTTTCAGGCATTTTCATGCATATGCTGAAAGACTCACCGGACGAAAACTTAAAAGACTGAGGTCTGATGGAGGGGGAGAATACTTCTCCCGAGAATTCAATGACTATCTTTGGAATGCAGGTATTAAGAGAGAAATAACCTGCAGGTATACACCACAACAAAATGGTGTAGCAGAAAGGAGAAACCGAACTCTAGTCGAGTTTGCACGAGCTATGCTAAAAGAAAAAAATTGCCCAGATTATCTTTGGGCTGAAGCCGTAAACACAGCGACATACTTGGTAAACAGATTACCATGTACAGCCTTAGAAGGAATGACCCCTTATGAAGCTTGGTGGGGAAAGAAGCCAACACTTGATCACTGCAAAGTGTTTGGATCAGTAGCATATGCTTATGTACCGTCTCAACTCAGACATAAGCTTGAACCAAAAGCAGAGAAATATGTGTTCGTCGGATACGATGAAAAGCAGATGGGTTACAGGTTATGGAGTCCTCTAACCAAACATTTTACTGTTTCCAGAGATGTAACATTTGATGAACAGAAAAGCTGGTATGCAGATCAGAGTCATACAGCTGAAGAATTTGAGGAAGAGATAAAAAGAAGAGAGAAAGGTAAAACAATCGTACAGGTAAACAAAGAAGACGAGGCAAGTACGTCCAGGACCAGAACAGGTATAAGGAACGAAGATGAAGACGGGTACTCAGACACACACGAAGAATATGAACTAAGAAGGTCAAACAGAGTAAGAAGACAACCGGAAAGATACTTCGTATATAACTCAACAAGATTATGCATATATGGTTAAAGAAGAGGATGAGCCTCAGAGCTATGATGAAGCCAAAGGCAAGAAGCAATGGCAAGAAGCAATGGAGGAAGAACTCACCGCACTGGAAGAAAACAAGACATGGGAGCTTGTTCCTAAACCGAACGGTAAGAAAGTAATTGGAAATAAATGGGTGTTCAAAATAAAGAAACTTGCAGACGGAAGGATAGCCAGACATAAAGCGAGACTGGTTATCAAGGGCTATGCTCAGACGCATGGCATAGACTATGACGAGACGTTCAGTCCGGTGGCAAAGATGTCAACCATAAGAACAGTGATTGCTATAGCAGCATCAAAAGGATGGAAGCTAAGTCAGCTAGATATAAAGAATGCATTCCTGAATGGATATATATCAGATGAAGTCTATATGGAACAATCGGAAGGTTTTACAAGTTCTAGATACCCAAATTTTGTTTGCAGGTTAAGAAAAGCACTTTATGGACTGAAGCAAGCTCCAAGAGCTTGGAACTACAGACTTGTGAAATATCTCAATGAACTTGGATACCAAAGTTTGAAGGCAGATGCAAGTCTACTCATCAAAAGGACAGAAGAAGGAATGATTTACATTTGCATCTATGTAGATGACATAATAATTACAGGTACCTCAGATGCAGGAATCACAGAGGTAAAGAAACTGCTAGAAAAGGAATTCAAGATCAGTGACCTAGGAAAGTTATCATACTTTCTAGGTATGGAAATCACATATACAGATCATGGTGTATATGTCACACAAGAAAGGTATCTCCTGAACTTACTGAAGAAGTTCAATATGGAAAATTGCAGAGAAGCTTCAACACTGCTTGAAGTAAACCATAAACTTAGTAAATATGATGGAACAGAGTTTAAAGATATGAAGAAGTATCAATCGTTAGTAGGAAGCCTAATATATGCTACGCTAACAAGACCGGATCTCAGTTTTCCGGTGGGAGTTCTCTCACAGTTTATGCATTGTCCGACAGAGCAACATTGGGTTGCAGGGCAAAGAGTTCTCAGATATATCAAAAGAACTATAAAGGAAGGATTATATTATCCTTTTACGTCAGATATAAAGCTCAGAGCATATAGTGACTCAGATTGGGCAGGAAGTCAAGACGACCGAAGATCAACGCACGGGTATATGATATACCTAGGAGATAAGCTGGTAAGCTGGTGTTCGAAGAAGCAACACACAGTAGCCTTATCATCAACAGAAGCAGAATACAAAGGACTGGTAGAAGCAGCGAAAGAAGTAATATGGATACAGACTTTACTTAAAAGCATGGGTATAGATCAAAGTATACCGATCATACATGGGGATAATATGAGCTCGCTGTATCTTGCAGCAAATCCTGTGTTTCACGCAAGAACAAAACACATAGAGATTCAGTATCATTTCCTAAGGGAAAAAGTAATGGAGAAAGAGATAGAAATAGTCTACACTCCTACGAAAGATCAGATTGCAGATATTCTGACAAAGAGCTTGGATGGAACAAAGACAAACATATTCAAAGAAATGGCAGGTATAAAAGAAAGAAAGATATATGAAAGACCGGAAGATGTCAAATTAGTGATTGAGGGGGAGCTGTTAAGGAAACACTCACAAATTTGACGCAACAGACAAAGAGAGAAACAGAATCTTCTGGAAAATCAGTGCACAGGTGTACAGTATGCGAAGTTAGTGCATGGTGTGCGCATAACAGAGCAATTAACCGCGGCGGGCGCGTAAGGCGCGCATAACGCAAATTGAAGAGTGACAGCGCAGAGGAGCGTCAAAAGAAAGTGTATATATATGCAGCAAGATTTGAAAAACATATACAGATAGAGAACAGAGAGAGAGAGATGATGCGTGTGAGATGCACGTATGAGTGGAGAGAGAGTTAGAAGTTCTCAGAAGACGCCATAGATCGCGTATGTACAGATGAATAACACAAGCCTGAAGTGTCGGGTTTTTCCTCTGAGAGAGATGGTAATAAGAAACTACTCACTGTAGGAGAGTTTCTGTAACTTGAGCAAGAACAGGCCAAGTTTACTTGTACACATCTTCTCTAATCGAAAACACATGTTCATGTGGATGTCTGCGCGCAATCTTTACTTGTGAAGAATCTGAAGTTATTTCGTGTTACGGTAGGAAGTTTTATTTATCGTTAACTGTCACGACTCGTTACTAAACGTGCTTCAGTACCTTTTCTGTAAACGCATGTTTCAGTGAATAACAGTTTACTCAGTAAACATATTTCAATAATTTCCGGTCAGTTACAGTTTCTCAGAAAACAAGATTTTTCGGTAGAACAACGAAGTATAACTCGCAGCAGAGTTCGAAGCTTTGTATGAGAGATAGCTCATCTTGTAGCTAGACGTCTCTACTTTAAGCTGGTCACAGTTTCCGGTGGAATGGAGATGTACACACAGTACAAAAGTTAACCGGAAAGTAGCACTTCAGAACTGTGAAGTTTTTTCTTAAACTTTCAGAAGAGTTCATTAAGCGGAGAAAGCTCACGAATCACTTTCTTACTTCTTGTATGTTCACTTGAAGTAATTATAACCAAAGTAGAAGTTCATTTCGGTGAAGTTCCGGTACGATTACGGTGTCAGTCCAATGACAGTCTGGTGAACTTCCGGTGGAACTTGTGTCGCAGGATAACACAGTTAAAGCGACGTTAATTAGGCTGAGCTACTGTTGATTACAGAGGTGTTCTGAATCACTCTAGTTTAGCATTCTATTGCGGTGGCGCGGCAATTTCCGCAGGCCTGACAGAGTTCAAGCTTTGTCGCGAAATCCACCTTCAGGGCGAAAGTAATTCCGCACCAGTGGTATTAGAGCTGAAGTTTTTCGCCAACAAAGTTTACACACATAATCAGGATAAACTTGATTCTCAAAACCAGGTGGTTGTGCCATATATACCTCTTCTGTTATCCAACCATTCAAGAATGCATTCTTTACATCTAGTTGAAGTATCTTCCAATTCTTGGAAGAGGCAATACTAAGCAAAACCCTAATAGTAGGCATCTTTGCCATAGGAGAGAAGGTCTCCTCATAATCAATTCCCTGAGTTTGTGCAAAGCCTTTTGCTACAAGCCTTGCCTTATACCTGTTAATGGAACCATCAGAATTCTTCTTGAGTTTATAGACCCATCTTGAGCCTATTACCTTCATGGATGAAGTATTGGGCACCAAATCCCAAGTGTTCTTTTCCTCAAGTGCTTCAATCTCTTCCTTCATTGCATGCTTCCATTCTATTTTTGCTTTGGCCTCTTCGAATGATGATGGCTCCTCTTGGTTTATGTCATGTGCTATGTAGATAGAATGTTTAGTTACTAATGAGGTGTCAAACCCATACCTTTCTGGTTTTTTCTTTTCTCTCATAGATCTTCTTAGGCCATGATGTGATGATTCTGCCTCATGTCCAAGTTCCTGCAATTTTGCTTTACCTTTAGACTTCCATGCTTTGATCTTTTCCATCTGAGATTCTTCATCATCCTCTGAGGTGTCTTGTTCTTCAATCTTCGGTTGTTCTCTACCAAGCTTTGGAAAATCTTCTTCAAGATTATATGGTAAATTGACCTTCCTGCATGAATCTTCATACCATGAATTGTTCTCATAAAAAACTACATCTCTGCTTACCAAGAATCCTTTGTTGGTAGGGTTGTATAACCTGTAGCCCTTTTGATTGTTGTCATATCCAATAAATACACACCTTTCTGCCTTTGGATCCATCTTGCCTCTAACCTGTGAAGGAACATGAGCAAAAGCGATACATCCAAAAATTTTACAATGATCTAAGCTTGGTCTTCTTCCATTCCAAGCCTCATATGGAGTCATCCCATCAAGGGATTTTGAAGGCAACCTGTTAATCAAGTAAGTGGCTGTAGAAACAGCCTCAGCCCATAAGTAATTAGGTAAATGCTTCTCATTTAACATAGACCTTGCAGCTTCAACAATTGTCCTATTCCTCCTTTCTGCCACTCCATTTTGCTCAGGAGTGTACCTTGTAGTTACCTCTCTTTTGATTCCTCTTTCTTGAAGAAAAGAATCAAAATCATGGGAGAAGTATTCTCCCCCTCCATCTGAGCTTAGCCTTTTTAGTTATTTACCTGTTTGATTCTCCACAAGAGCCAAATATCTTTTGAAACATGAAAAAACTTCATCTTTGTGTTTCATAAAGAATAGGATAGTCCATCTGCTGCAATCATCAATAAAGGAAACATAATACCTTGATCCAGATATTGAAGCTTCCTTGCTAGGTCCCCATACATCTGTATGAACCAACTCCAAGAGATCTCCATGCATATAACCTTTCTTCATGAATGGTAACCTGTGAGACTTTCCAAATTGACATGCACTACACTTATAAATCATATGTTGTTTTGACAAATTAGGAAGTCCAAGTACACTTTGGTCCCTGCAGATTTGCTTTAATGACCTTTCACCAATATGTGCTAACCTTTTGTGCCATACTTCCAATTCTGTGAGTGTCTGACTACCATAATTAAAGAGAGCAATGTTTCTAGTGTCCTGTAATTCAAATGTGAACAATCTACCTGTATTTTCACCTTTTGCAATTCTTCTGAATCCTTGACTTGGATCTTCAACAAATGCTCCTGCTTTTGTGAACCTGACTTGCAACCCTTTCTCTACTATCTGCCCAACACTTATCAAATTCTTTGTAATGGTAGGGACATAGAGTACCTTACTGAGTAGGTTGATGTTTCCATCAGGTGCTTTGACATTGCCTATTTTCTCCACAGGATGTTTTGTATCATCTCCTGTTTGTACCTCATGCTTATTCCTTGGATCTTCTAAATCTGATAGGAGTGCCACATTTCCTGCCACATGATTTGAACAACCTGAATCTATGTAGAAAATATGCTCATCAGATTTACCTTGTGGCATAGTCATGTTCATGATCAATAATGAATCCTCTTTGTTTGAGTCTTCTGTGTAGTTATTGTAGTCTCTCCTTCCTTTGTAGCCTCCTTGATAGTTTGAATGATTGTAGTTGTTGTAGTTGCCATGGTAGTTGTTGAACCTTCCTCTTGAGTAGCCATAACTTCCTCTATTGTATCCTCTGCCTCTTTGATTCCTAATATTCCTAAAGCAATTTTCAGTTGTATGATTAGTTAATCCACAAATAGAACATGAGTTGGAGTCTTGGGATCTCCCCCTGCCTTGTCTACCTCCTCTTCCTCTACCTCTGCCATGTCTTCCTCTACCTGCATAGTTAGCTTGATATGTACCTGCTTCATCATCCACTTTCTTTGCCTTTCCTTTGTTATCTTTAGACTTGCTTTTATCCGTGTATAAAGCTGAAGATTGATTACCTTTAGAGCTTTCTCCATTTTTGATAAGCTTTGCCTCTTGAGTAAGTAGTTGTCCAATGAGTGTGTTGAAATCAGGTACATGCATGTCCATGTACAAATCCATAGCTGTGGTGAATGCTTCCCACGTATCATCTACCTTCAAGCCATTGATGACCTGCCTTACAATTTGCTCTTCATCTATTACCTCTCCAATGCTTCCCAACTGATCTGCTATGTCCTTGAGCTTTGTGACAAAATCAGTCACATTTTGTTTGGGAGCCTTCTTGAGAGTTGTGAACTCCAGCCATAGTTGATGCTTCCTAGCTTTGCTACTTGAAGAAAAGAAAGCTTCAAGTGCATCCCACACTTCCTGAGATGTCTTACAACTTCTAATGTGAGGCAACAAAAAATCTGAGATAGAGTTGAGGAGATAAGACCGTGGAAGTGCATCCTTGGAGCACCATGTGCTCAATCTTTCTTGCTCTTCTTGTGTTGGTTGACTTTTGTTCCTGAAACTTGGCATAACTTCATCTCCAGCCACATAACCATATAAACTTCTACCTTGGAGATAAGCTTCCATTCTTAATGACCAAGCTGAGTAATTACCTCTATCCAATTTGTCAATTGATGAAGGAAATCCATCTGCCATGTTGTCCAATCTTGCTCTGATACCACTGTGAAGAGATGGATAGGTATGTGCTTGAAGATGAAGAGGTGTTGCAAAATCCTTGATCTACACCAGCCAAATGAACTCCAGGAGTATATGGTGGGCCCTTTTAGCTTGCCAATGGATGTATTAGACACCCTATGTACCTTGGAAGATCACTCTCAAAAAGATAGATCAAAACAAATAAGTTGGAGTTAGCTCAGAGGTGAAAACTTGCTATTCTTGGTTCATACACCTGTCCAGTGTTTTACATAATTCTCTGAGCACAGCAGCAATTAGCTCAATTCCTCTTGGGGAACTCTAGGCAACTTAAAGATCTAACTTTCAAGAGTAATCTCATAAAAAATAATGAACCACATACTGAGAATGAGTTTTAACAAGTGATGACATCATCCCGATTTTCACGGGCTGCTACAGAAATAGACTAGTGAGCAGAAAAATCAACATAACTCAAAATGTAGAAATCCAATGATTATGAAAATTTTTATGGTTATACTAGACAGTAAGCTGAATCCAGCAAGCTTTAAATCACTGAATTTGGATAATTAACCACTGAGAAATGGCTCTGACAAGATGAGTGAAAAAGTCGGGTACCTGACAGAGAAGTGAAGATGAGCAGACCCTGTTGACTTCAAATGAGCATAACTGAAGATTGCAACATCCAAATGACATAAAAATTTGTGAGAATATAGTAGACTTATAGAGCTAACTTTATCAAGTTAAATCACTAAAAATGATGCACCAAGCTCAGAGAAAACATCTCTGCAAGCTTACTGAGAAAACTGAGAGTAATGGCAGTGAGTAGTACACTTCACAAGAACATGGAAAGATGAACTCAAATAATCATGAAAATGAAAGTATATTGCTTGTACAATACAATGACTTATTGATACATATGTGTGCCTTGTAATCACACCTTGATATGGCATAAAGCTCAGCTCTTGGAGGTCTTCACATAGGTCTCTCTAACCACGACTAAAACTGCCATCTATTTATAATTGAGTTTGGGAGGCTAACTTCCCTCAATCACTCTCCAATCAATCAATGATTGATTTGATTCTCTACCTACCACAAATCACAAATTCGTGGCTCCTCTTTCCATTCTTGATCAAGTGGACTCAACCACTTAAGATTCTCTTACTTTTACATTAAGTAAACTCTTCAAAAGTTACAAGAGGTAGTTCACAAGTGAACTTTACATAGTCTTCTTTTTAAAGCTTCTTCTAAGACTTTGTGAGACTCAAGCCAATACTTAGGCTTGTCATAGACTTGCTCCAACACTCATGCCAACAAAAGTGCTAGTGTGTGAAGACGAGGATCTTACCGAACCTCTTGTCTTGGGCCAAGACTGGATCTATGATCACGCAGTCAACCTCAACCTAAGAAGTGGACTTCTTCAGGCTTGGGTAGGCCAAAGCCGTCTTACGATTGAATTAGAACATCAAGCACTCAAACCATTAGAACAGGCACCAACTCCTGGTCCCTCCAGGAACCCACATGAAGATAATGTTATTCTTGTCCAAAGTTCTATGGTGTAGAGGATTGTCACTCTTGCCAAAGTTACAGAAGTCAAGGAGGAACTCCCATCTGTTCCAGAGAAGAATCTAAAGGGGAAGGCTCAGCAACACCCGACACTGAGGAGACCGATGAACAAGAAGCATGAGCACCAACTCCGGCAACATGAAGTACCTCGTGGCATGAAGCAGATCTGGATACGCAAAGGGGAAAAAACCACGGCTCCAGAGACAGGTTCTCAAAAAAGCATCAAGCGAGCCTCATCATCAAGGACCAAAGTGAAGGAGCTCCCTAGGCAACACCCTTGCTATACCATTTCTATTTGGGTCCCTAAGCGGTCAATGAAGGCCATCCCTAATGCTAGACAGATATGGGTGCCCAAGACCTGCTTACAAGCCCAAATTACTTCACCTCCAGTCACTAGAATAGAGCAACACTCACAAGCACTAGTGGCAAACAGCTCAGGGAAGATACCTACACCTTCCACTGTCACACCCCCAGTCAAACCTAGGAATGTCTGGAAATGGGTACCCAAAAGGTACCAAATCTAGCACAATCTAGTTCATCGACCTTTACATGTCATCAGCTCTAAGAACCATGAATCCTCAGTCAAATTTTGGAGACTTAAACCCTGTATCAAACCCCCAGACCCAATTTTGTAAATCCATTCACTCTGATGTAGGTGCATTCTGAGTACTTTGCATGTCCACAGTATGCATTTACGAGGACACTAACCACTAACCACCACTTACATCTATCACAAACACTTCACCTCTAACCACTAACCTTCTGGATTGTCATGTTAGTATTGTGAAGGGAACACCATTACATCATGTTTCCTATGCAACACTTATGTGCCTTTCTTCTTCTAGCAGATAAGCACCCGATTCCCATGGCAGCAGCAGCAGGCACGAGCTCTCAGGCAGGCACTAGCACTCAAAGCAATTGGGATACCATGCCTGTGGAGGCTCCATCGACAGCTAGGCCTGAAGAGTTTTTTAACGTGAGAAGAATTCCCATTCCGGATCCACCAAGTGGCCTAACAGAAAGAGTAAAGGGGCATTCTCATTGGTTCAATGAGATGCCAGGAGACTTGGGAGACGCAGATCATATCTGGGAATCCAAGTTGGAATTCGGAGGAGTATGGCGAACATTCCAATTCTTCTCAAGAGAATTTGAAACATTACAGAATGCAGCTCCTCTTTAGGACATCTGGCAAAAAGCGGGATTGCAAGATTACTTTAGTGCAGCTTTGCCTAGACCGGATTTTCTCAGGTGCTACTACTTGATTGCCACACTGAAGCCGACAGGAGATAAAGATCATTCAGGCACATTCCTGGTGCCCTCTCTATCAAACCAGGAAGAAATGAAGAGGTTTGAATTGAATATTACTTTAATCAGGGAAGCCCTTCAGATGTATGGCACTCATGTACCCTCCCCGATCGAGCCCTTGATACCAGAGTCGATGAAGAACAACAAAATCAAGAAGTTGAAAGAAATGTGTGCCCTCACCCCCAACATTGCCATACCACTGCGGATGTGCCTTCAACACTTCGCATTTCCAGCTCAAGACCGCTTCACCCAACCTCATAAGAAAATATGGTATGGATTATACCTAGCAGAGACTACAAGCTTGCCAATTAAAATGCACGTATGGATCCTGGACCAGTTATATGAAGCAGGCAAGCGAGGTGTGAGGAAGCATACCTTGAATGGCTGTTGTGCGATTACCAGAATTATCTATAGATGCCTTGCCTATGATGTGCCGATCGCAAGGGCCCTTAAATACTCACAACTGGAATTCTTCAAGGGGCGGAAGTCAGGGGTTCAACCTGCGAAAAGAATGCGTGGATCACTTTCACAGGTCTTGATCCCTCGTGAGGCCACAACAGAAGCTTCCCCTAGAGAAGAGGCCCAAGTAGACCCTTTCACCATCCATCTCCAAGGAACACAATCAGGGGATATGGTACAGCCCACTCCATCTGCCCCTCCACTACCCACCGATGCTGAGTTTGCATCCATGGCCACATTAGCAGAGGATCCAAATTTTGACTTTGAAAACTTCCTGCAGACTGCCCACTTATCTGATAGTGAGTGTTTTTCTGACAATGCCGGTCCCGGATCATCATCCCAAAGAGAACAGCCACAGAGTGAGGCAAGAAGGGTACATTGGGAAGATGAGACACAACATCCTCATGCTCAAAGCACACAGAATCAAGAAGAAGCACGGGGAAATGAACCAGAGGAGAGTGAAGAGGAAGCTCCTGCCTACACGGCACAACTCAAACATCTCTACAAGACAATCAAACAGGTACAGAAAAGACACAAGTTATCAGAAGAGGCAAATAGAGCACTAGTGAACCAGATGCTGCAAGCGGAGAATGTCGACCCGCATTTCGTAGAATCATTGAATCTCTTGGCGGAAACATGCGGAATAGGGGAGGCCATGAGGACCATGGTCTATCGTAATACCCCTCCATATGACCAACAAAGGATCGATACAAGACCATGACGGGGAAAAATGATTCAAATGGAAGTCTCTACCGAACTGCCTACCACAACTTTAGAAGATGTTCACATGGCCAGCCCAACTCCCAGTGAGGAACCAGATGTAAATACACAGATACCATCTCCACCATCACCTCCCATCCAGCCCTCAGAACCCTTCCCCACTAGTCTTCCTGAACAACCAGTATCCACCCATGATGAAACCATTATACACACCACTACTCATCTATCCTTCCCTTTACCTACATCCACCACTTCCACCCGATTTTTTGAACCCCATATAGGTCATCCTACCACCGATCAAACTATAATAGGTCACCCTTCATATCTCCCAGCCCTCGGACAGCCACTTGCCACTAGCCAAACCTTAACACACCCATTTCCATCCACCGATACATTTCCTCCCTCCCAACCCCTATCGACTGTACCCCTTTTAACCCCCTCAGAATCAACCCAAGTCACCCAACCTTCATTCTGGACAAACCTTGTAAATATACTCCAACAAGTTGAGAATTATAATAAAAATTCCCTTCCCCAACCCAACTCCCCCACATTCATGGCCACCACTAACACACCACCTACCATTCCCGTGTTCACAATTCACACTTCACACACTATCACGTCCAAGCCCATGGACATTTCACCACCCACAGGAGCACCCACCACCACGGTTGTTCCAACATCATCACATTTCACTTCACTCATAGGCACATCATCCACTTTTCCCTTCCCCATTTCCCGACCCTTTGCATTTTCCACCTCTACCCCTGCATCCACATCATTTAGTAATGCACTAGACACCATGTTCGAAGCGGCCACTCTACTTAAGCAAGAATATAAGTTACTGGAAGAAAACAACATAGAGCTATGCAACCTCTCGGCTCAACTCCAGGCATGTGTCAATGCCTTGGAGCTAAGTAATACAGCATTACAACACGAAGTGACTGTCCTCCAACAATCAAATGCAGAGATGGAAGCCAAGTATATGGAGACAGGTAAAGCTATGGAGGAACAACTCAGAGATCAGTTGGGCCGCAATGCTAGACTACAAAGAAACATGACTCTACTTCGTCGTCACTTAGCAGCGGCTCAAGAAGAAAACAGAAGGCTACAACAACAAAACTAGGAGAATCTAGAAGCAGCCATGGAAAATACCCCTGGAGCACCTATAGACCCCGCCAAATTCATGGCTATTCCCTCAGCACACATTCAGCAGGCATTAGAAGAATATGCTACCCTCTTGGAGGCACACGACCAGTTAGTAGACCAGGTAAAGGACCTACAAAGATCCCAAGTGCATACACCACAACCACCAACAGCTAAAGAGATGGTCAATGCTGCAACCTCACCAGAGCCTGAATCATCAATAACCAATGAAGTACTGGAGCTACGACAGCAGGTGGCTGAATTAAAGATTAAGTTATTACAATATGAACGACCCCCCTCTCCACCTGATCAGCCAAACGAAGAGGAGACCATTGTCATTCCGGTGGAAGAAACATTTGAAGATAATTATGAGCCACAACCTCTTCCAGGAGGCAGAATCACTGAAGAGGGACAGGATACATATGAGGAACCCCCATCGGCATGGATGAAACAGGTAGAAGAAATGGGGCGGACTCATGAAGAACGTATCTCCAACCAGATGTTGGCCATGAAGACCATTGAAGAAACCATACTTCAATCAGAATACTTCAGACATCTGGCCCCTAGAAGACTGATAACTAGTTCAGAGTTACAGTATAAACCATATTTTGTACTGCTGGCTGACTATAATGCTGAAATCAAACGCCTCACCAACAAAGACCCCACCTTCGCAACTCAGTTCGAACCAGAGGATATCCCAGAGGCAGCCAAAAAGGGGGCCATATTCCAACCTATCTGGAGGCAAAAATTACTGGAAACATATCCGGAAATGCTACGGACATGGGACCATGTTCCCATGCATTTAAAATATAACCCTTGCTTTGGGCCAGTTCAAAGAAGGAGATCATGGAAAGCGTTTGCCATCAAGGTTCAGAAAAATGCAAATTGTAAACAATGGCTAAATTATCCCTCCATTGCACCCCCAACAGGCACACCTACAGTAGCATATATGATGGCTACTATCAGACATTGGCTTCCACGCCTCCACCCCATGCCAGACGTAGCTGCCCATATGATGCTCAAGATATTGGATATGATGCAGGTAGTGCTTAAAACCTTCTGCAATGTATGTCACATTCAGCCTCCGATTCCCGGGTTCGTTAATGGTAATTATGACCTACTATATGATATGAGCACAACCCCAAGCATACGAGTTGCTTATGCATGGCACGCACGAATCAAATATCTCCCTGCCTGCTACAAGCAAACTTTTGATGATATGTTCACCACGGGGTTATGGGAGGCACACTCAGAGGTGTTTGCGCCACGGCCCACTCATTTGCTACAGCTCTTTGCATGCGAACAAATGATGCATTCAGAGCTCTACACAACGCCACAACCGAACATACCGGGAGCAGTCAATTGGGATGCCCTTCAGAGAGACCTGATCAGAGGGCTACAGATCAAAGAACATGACTTGGCAACCGACATTCTCCAGAACTACATTGACCAAACCGCAGAGCAAAGGTCTGTCAGAGGCGACAGACCCTAGGGGGGGGAGAGTGTTGGCAGATGAAGCAAGTACGAGCATACATGCAGATCTAGCACTAAGGCAACCCATTAAATTTTTCCAAACCTTACACCATGTTAAAAGTGATTCTCATCACTAAAACCCTTGTAAATATTGTTTCACCTTTTTGTAGCTCCATTTTGTACAAGCCGAGGAGTCCTCGAGCTTGGGGAGCCTTAGAAGTAGTTGCCTGCCAATTTTCATAATTTTTAAATCTCGTTTGAGTCCTCAAATAAGCCCTGGAACCTAATTTTTAACTAGGCCGGACACTAGGTCTGGACAAGGCCAAAGCTAGTCAAAAACTATAAATGAGCTAGAGAGCTCATTTTTGGGGTAGCTTCTTGTAGTTTTGAGCTTGTATGAGAACTTTGTTGCAATAGAAGTGATTCCATTGTCTTACTCTCTTTGTTCTTGCTGTGTGTGCACGTGTGTGTGTGTGTATGTGTGTGCATGTTAGTGTGCTTCGCACTCACACATTTGTGCCTTCACTTGCTCGAGGTCTTCATACCATCCTCATGTCTTCCCGGATTGACATTAAAGGAGGTGCTACTCATCACTGAGCTACATAAGGGTAAGGTTGTGATAACCCTAATGCTTCTCTAATGCATACATGAGATGGATGATCCCCACCGCAAAGTGTGCAACTTCCTAACATTGGCACTCTCAAGGAAGAGTTCTGGTAGTTCCTTTGTCCTTGTATCCCTAATTTTTTGACCACTAACTCTGCCACTTCCTCCACATAACTCGAACTAGAAGTTTCATTGTTCCTTGTATCCTCTGACTTGGTAGGATCTTGTGTGGTTCTGAGATCGTCATCTATGTTTTCTTCCAAATCTATGCACTCTTGAAGACACTCACTTAGGGTTTGTAGTCGTTTTATATATACTAAAATTCTCAATGTTCCATTGGTTAGACCTTCTAAAAATAAAGATATCATTTTTTGCTGAGAAGGTCTCTCTATCACAGGGCATCGGGCTACGTATTGCTTAAATCTTCGTGTTGCATTTTTTACTGTCTCATTAGGAGCTTGTTTGAAACTATGTATTAAGGATGATGAATTGTGCTTGATCCCTCGCTTAGTGAATTCCCAAATAAGTTCTTGGAAGAATTTTTCAATATGTTCAAAGCAACTTGGATCCAAGGATTGAAACTAGGTCAAGGCTATTCCTGTGAGGGTTAGCCCAAAGGATTCATATTGCATGAAAAAGTCATCCACTTGCTCCGCTCGTAATACCTGCTTGAATTCTGCAATGTGGTCATACGGCTCTCCTGTGCCATCGTAACGATTTCGCGTACATTTGGCCAATTGGATTGGTCTCAGTATTTTGCCGGGCTCTGGGGTTTGACTTATGATGGGATAAGCGGATTTTACTAGGTGTATTCCAGCTCCTACATCTTGGGGTGGTTCTCCCCTAAATGTGGTTCTATTCAGATTTCCCATTCCCTAGCTAGTGTGTTTATGGGGTTTAATTCCTGGCATGGTGAATTGCTCATGTGGTCCATTGGGTATACTACCTTGGCTCGTTTGTCCTAACATCACATTTTCTATTCTTTGCTGGGTCTCAAATGGGTTCTGTGAGGTAGTTGCCTGATCTCGAGCTAACTCCCCTCTTTCATTAATTTGATCAGGGTTTTTGGTTACTACATTTATCTGGTCCATCTTGTCCTTATAAACTCCATTTTCATACTTGACAGCTGGTCTTCAAATTATTTCAGATTCTGTGGTGTTTATCATTCTTGCTACTGTCCTCTGTAGACCATCAAGGTAGATGGGTACTCCCTGTAAGTTGGTGGATATGTATTGAAGAAACGTCCTATATTCCCCTTCCATTGTAGACATAAGGCCTTCCCTAGGTACAGAACTATGCATGTCTTCAAAAACCAAGAGTCTCTCCCAATTAAGTGACATTTTTGACTGTCTATGAACTCAGCACATAGTGTTAACCCCTAAGTTGTGAGTCCCTGACTTGGTTGTGTAGTTGACCTTAGTTTCAAGTGATTTGGTACTTTATCTATCTCTTCCTAAGTGTCTACTTGATCTTAGGTTCATAAGCCTTGTCTACAAGTCCACAAATGTCCTTTGAACTGCTCAAAATCTTGTAGAACCCCTTCCTTCCTAGTCCAACCTGAGGGTCAACTTCAAAATACCTAATCTAATAATCCTTCCTTCCTAGTCCAACCCCGAGCTTTCCAACAAACTCAAAATCACAGCAAACGGATTTCGTATGAGAAAGTTATACCAGTTCAGGGGTCTGGGGGTTAAAACAGGGAAACAGGACCTCTCAGGAAACGCTTCAAAACAGGCGATACACGATACTTATCAAGTATCGCGATACTTGGAAGCAGACGATACACGATACTTGCCTTGCCACGATACACAATATCTCAACTAAACGATACACGACACTTGACACACTGGAAAAGTCACGATACTCGATATTTGGTTGACTAGAAAAATGCCACGATATTCAATACTTGAGCCCACACGATACACGATATTCAACCAACTAGATAGATCACGATACTCGATATCCAGCAAGTATCACGGAAGGACCCTCACGATATTCGATATTGCATAGGTATCGCCAAGAGGAATCCCACGATACACAATACTCGATATCAGGCGAGAGTTAGACTCACGATACTTGACACTGAAAGTCACGATACACGATATTGGGTAGGTATCGCGTAAAAATCAGAATACACGATACTTGGAATTCCCATGATATTCGATGTTCATGAAGTATCGTTTTCAGATATCTACGATACTCAATATGTGACCAATATCACGAGAAATTTTCTGACGATACTTGATATCTACCAGGTATCGTGAAACCTCAATGATACTCGATATTGGTCAAGTATCGCGATACTCGACCACAGGAGATCACGATATTTGGATATTGCGATACTCGACCACGGGAGAACATGGTACTTGGATTTTTTGGAGTCCAAATTCAAAAATTTTTGCAAATATGAGTACCTTGTGTCCTCCTTGTCACTCCTATGTGTCTGTAGATGCAAAATCTCCCTTCAAACCTGCGATATCGCACTCACGATACTTGGCGTAGGTTATGTCACGTTTTAGTGATAAAAATCACTATTTTTATAGGGGTTTCTTCTGAAAATTTGACATGTGTCCTTGACCTTGAGCTTCAATAGCAAGCTACATCATAATTGAGTAACATTAGAAGTGAAAGGATAATTCTTCCACCCAAGGATGCTTACATTCCAAACTCCACGGAGTCAGGAACTTGTGCTTCTATAAATTAATACTCACAAAAATTTTTGAGAGATATTCAAGAAGAGAAATGGGTGAAAGAAAGTGAAAATCCTCCTCCCATTGAAATTGTGGATGACTTACATGATCAGTTCCCACAAGACATTCTTTCTATTTATGGAGAATAAGAGGATACCCAATCTAGTGAATGGTTAGACTTCGAGTCTAATTCCTTACAAGAATTGCCTCATTTCTTAGGTCCATGGGAAGTAAAGTCCACCTATATGAGAGCACCCACACTCATGGTAAGGAATGAAGATTCAGTCTTGCCTAGGAATATGGAAGTAATAAAGAATACTAAAGTGCAGTGCAATCTTACTTTAGAGGAGCCACAATAGGAGAAGCATATGATAACAAAGAAAAGACCAAAAAAATCGTAGTCACCATCGAAGAGAATGAAGAGAGATGTACATACATAGGAGACGACCTAAGTAAAGAAGAGGAAGTAGAGTTGGTAGCCTTATTAAGGGAATACAGGGACGTGTTTGCATGGCACTATAGAGACTTGAAGGGAGTAGATCCGAAAATTTGTTCTCATACAATCCCCATGATAGCAGATGCCAAGCCCACCAAACATAAGCCCTACACATATAATGACACTTATGCAGACAAAATAAAAGAAGAAATTGATAGATTGATTGAAGTTGGATTCATCTATGAGATTGAGCATATTGAATGGATGTCCCCCATTGTAGTGGTGCCCGAGAAGAATGGAAAGATACGTGTGTGTGTGTGTATTAACCTTAAAAAAGTTAATGCTGCCACGATAAGAGATAGTTATCCGCTTCCAATCACTGAACATTTATTGGAGCGCGTTGCAAGCAAGGAAGTTTACAGCTTCCTTGATGGATTTTCAGGTTACGATCAAGTAGCCATTGCCCTAGAAGATCAACATAAAACAGCTTTTGCCACAGAGTGGGGGATCTTTGCATCTCGGGTGATGCCATTTGGGCTCATCAATGCACCTGCAACCTTTCAACGGCTCATGTGTCATGTCTTCAAAGAGTTCTTGCGAAAGAGCTTAGAAGTATATGTGGATGATTTATGTGCTCATTCCCAAGAGCGAAGATACCACATCCCTGAGCTCAGACAGATCTTCAACAAGTGTAGAGAATATCGAGTGTGTCTGAACCCAGAGAAGTGTGTGTTCATGGTACGTCAAGGTAAAATCTTAGGTCACAATGTCTCTAAGAACGGAATATCAACAGATGAGGATAAAATAAAAGCCATAGCGGAGTTGCCGAGGCCAAGGAAGGTTAAAGATGTACAAGCCTTTATGGGCCATTGTGGATATTACCGTAGGTTCATTCACATGTATGCAATCATAGCTAAACCTCTTTATGCCTTGTTGACAAATTTTGAGTGGAACGATGAATGCAAAAAGTCCTTCAATGAGCTGAAGAGACGCTTGTGCACAACACCAATACTGACCACTCTTGATTGGAATAAGCCATTCCATGTACACGTGGATGCATCCAATTATGCAATAGGTTGTGTGCTGTCACAACCAACTGGTGAAGGGAATTTAGATTTGCCTATAGCATATGCTAGCAGGCAATTGAATGCTGCTGAACAAAACTACACCACAACCGAAAGAGAGGGTTTAGGCATGGTATTTGCTGTGAAGAAGTTTAGACACTATCTATTGGCCAACAAGTTCAAATTTTTCACTGATCATCAAGCTTTATTATACTTGGTCAATAAACCTTGCAACACAAGACGCTTAGTAAGATGGTTCCTCTTACTAATGGAATATGACTTTGAAGTGGTTGTTAGGAAAGGTAGAACCCACCTTAGGGCGGATCACCTATCTCGCATCACTTCAGGTGAGTCACCGCAAGGAGTGTCCGATGAATTGCCCGACGCATATCTGTTCAATCTAGAAGTTGTTCGTAAATGGGCAAATAAAATGGTGCCTGTCCTAACCTTCGGACCTGCAAACAAGAATGTGAAGACGAACAAGGATGAAATTGTACGGTCACAAAGCTATCAAATATTAGCAAGAAACCTGTATAAACAAGACACGAAAGGTGTTCTAGCTTGTTGTGTCGAGGACGATGAACATAGTAGTTGGTTGCAACAAGCCCATGAAGGATTTCTAGGGAATCACTATTCTAAACAACGAACACTACAAAATCTAAAACGTTTAGGAGTGTATTGGTCTAGTATGGATAAAGAAATACATGAGTGGATCAAGAATTGTCCAATGTGCCAGAAGAGACCCCCTGTGGAACATGCGACGCTTTATCACGTATCTTTAATTCCAGATTAGAGTGCTCCATTGGTAGAATTCATGAGATCAGGAGCATTACCCAGTGGGGCTAGTCTGGCAAGGAAACGAAGCATAGAGCAAGAAGCTCAAGACTACGCCCTCATAGGAGATAACCTATATCGAAGAGGCAAAGATGGTTACCTAAGACTGTGCGTTCATGAATCAGATTACTTGAAAGTCTTGGAAACCGCTCACAGTAATGTTGCGAGTGGACACTTTGGGCCTGACGGAGTAATTAAGACTATTCTATTCTCAGGACTTTGGTGGCCCACTCTTCATATGGATGCACATACCTATGTGCAGAAATGTGACACATGCCAACGTGCCCAATACCCAATTAGAAAAGATGAGATGCCTTTGAGGCCAATGATGGGAGGACGTGCCTTTTCGAAATGGGGCATAGACTTTGTAGGTCCTATTAACCCCCCAGCTAGAAACTCCCATGCAAAGTACATTATTGTAGCCACAGATTATCTCACAAAGTGGGTAGAAGTAAAAGCTACGACAAAGAATGATGCTCAAACAACAGCTAAGTTCTTATTTGAGAATGTGTTCACGAGATACGGATTGCCAGTAGAGTTAGTAAGTGATAGAGGCACACATTTCTTGAATGAAGTAATCGAAAATCTTCTCCAAGAATTCTTGGTGATACATAAGAAGTCTGCCCCCTATCATCCACAAGCTAATGGACAAGCCGAGAGCACAAATAAGATCCTATGTAATGTATTGACAAAACTCGTAAATAACAAACGCTCTGATTGGGACAAAACAACTTCATCATGTTGTTTGGGCCTACCGAGTTGCCTATAAAACGGTACTCAATGCCACCCCATTTCAGATGGTCTTCAGACAAAATGCTGTGCTACCATTGGACTTCCTAATCCCAACTATAAAAGTAGCACAAGAGCATGACTGGAATGGACACGAGTTATCCTCCAGGATCTTTGATTTAGAACTGTTAGGTGAGACAAGGCTACGAGTAGCAGCAGGCATCTATGCTGCAAAGAAACGGCAAAAGGCATACTTCGATGCACACATCAAAGATAAAGGCTTGAAAGAGGGAGACCTAGTGTTGGTTTATACATTAAAGCAACATGCTCGTAAATTGGAAAAAAGAGGATATGGACCCATGATCATTAATAGAATTTCCACTAGCGGTGCAGTTCGATTGGCCACACTAGAAGGTGATATCTTGCCCAACTATCTCAGTGGTTGTCGAGTCAAGCTATATCAAGAACCTCTTACAGAGGATATGCTACAGAGACTCAACACTACTAAGAAGCGAAACGAAGAAGAGTTAAGGGTTAGAGAAGAAGCACAGGCAGAGGCTAGAGAATGCATTAGGAGAAATAAGTCAAGATGCCTAGGCCTACAATTTGATCGAGAGGCCCCAAGATACCACATGGCCATGTGTCAAACATCAAGTGCAATTGCTTCTCAAATAATTGATTGACGTCCTTTTGTGACCATAGCGGTAGGACAAGGGAAGAATGCAAGGACTGTGAGAGCATTGATTGACTCAGGTGCAGCAACTAGTGCAGTTAGACTATCCTACTGCCAAGACTTGCAATTGAACATAAAGCCCATAGAAGCCTATCTCATAGGTTTGGGAGGTGTGGAAACCCCTTGTTTGGGCGAGGTGGAACTTCCCATCTACCTTTAAGATGTTCCAATGAAAGTCAAAATGCTAGTATGTCATGATGAGGACATTATAGAGCCACTTGTCCTGGGTCAAGATTGGATTTACGACCATGCAGTCAACTTGAACCTAAGAAGTCAAATCCTTCAAGTTTGGGCACATGAACAATGCATTACACTAGAATTATACAATTGCATGCTCACAAATCCAAAGGTCACACATTCTTAGTTCTTCCGAAACTAATCTTTGTAAAGAAAATGTTGTGTGTGTCAAAAACCCTACATCAACATCCACCAACACCATTGAAAGCCTCGACGTGCAACAACCATGTGCCTTTGGCATAACCTTGTCTTTTGCACCATTCAGGTCATGCATTTCCAACGTATGCATTAATATAGGGCCACATTACATGGCCGTGCATAGACACAATTGAGGATCCCAGGCACATGCGACACTTCTGACATATGCAAAATATTTTATTGATGCTAACACCTTTTTTCTTGTTTTACTCCATTGTTATAAAAAAAAAAGGGAAGAATGAAAAGAAAGCAGAGAACTATGTGCTTGAAGACGCTCATCAACGAACCATCAACAAAGCCATCCATCAACAAAGACAAGCTGATGGTCAATCACCATGATGGAAGTACACAATGAAGAGTTGAAGATCGACGAAACTTTTACCATGGTAAGAATTGTATGATTCAACAACAACATAACCATGATCGATTAGGAAACCTCTTCGTCGGCATACCCTTGAGCACTTAGCTCAAGACCCAACTTCTTGCACCATAATTCTTCCAATGCATTTCCCAAGTATGCATGCATAGGGCTACATTACAAGGCCATGCACAAGGCACATTCTTCTTCCAACCCATGCACTAATGCACTTACCCATCAGTCATCATGGGTCATGAGTACTTGGTATGGAAACTAAGGAAGCCAATATCCTTGGAAGCAGTAGAGGACATCATGGTGACAACACAAGAGCCAGGAAGCAATCCACCATGAGAGTTACTCATAATCAACGTTGATAACCTCGTTTGAGTAGCTTATAATTTTTGGAAGCTCAGAAAGACACCATCAAGCTGGAATACAAGGAAGAAGTCCATACAAAGGTAGCAATGACAAAGTGATGAACCAGACAACTGCCCAAGCTACAATTGGAAGATCGACCACTCGTGTGGATACATGATGGACACTATCTCTCCACACACTACATGGAACAAACACTACAACAAGGGTCTGTCTGGGACGATAGACTCTAGAGGGGGGGGAGTGTTGAAGCTCAAGGTCAAGGACACATGTCAAATTTTCAATAGAAATCCCTATAAAAATAGTGATTTTTATCACTAAAAATCATTGTAAATACCATTTTCTATTTTTACAACTCCATTTTGTTCAAGCCAAGGAGTCCTTGAGCTTGAGGAGTATTAGATGTATCATACTACCAATTTTCATAATTTTTAGATTCCGTTTGAGCCCCCAAATAAGCCCTAGAACCTAATTTTTAACTAGGTCGGACACTAGGTCTGGACAAGGCCAAAACCACTAAAAAACTATAAAAAGGGCTGGAGAGATCATTTTTGGGGTTAGCTTGTAGAGGATTTCAGCTTTGTAAGAGAGTTCTTTGGTAATCGAAGATCTTCCATTGTTCCACTCTTTGCTCTTACCTTGTGCTCGTGTGTGTGTATGTGTGTGCATGCTTGTGTGCTTTCACTCACGCACTTGGGCACTTCACTTGCTCATGGTCTTCTTACCGGTCTCATGTCTCCACCGATTGACATTTATGAGGTGAATCTCCTCACGTTGGTACTTTCCATTGTGCTAGAGTGACACTTGCTTTCTTGACTGAGTTATCATCTTTTCCCATCTTTCTGATAATCCATCAAAGTACAAATGTGTTTTGGTTGAGGTTGTGTAGTTGAACGAATGACTGGCCTCAAACATAGCAATTCTACCATCTTTGCACAAAGCTTTGTTCTTTCAATCTCTAGGTCAACCCTAGAGTAACACTTTTCATGTTATGTCACATTTATCCCTTCTTGGATTCGTTCCTGATTTGCTTTAAACATCATGTCTAAGTCCTGGGGAGTGGGATCGACTAGGATTGATCCTACTCTAGGTGGTGATGGGGTTACATGATGTTGATTAGATGGTGATGGGGATGGTGATGATTTGTGAGAATGTGTTTGGGATGGGAATTTGATTATCTGGGCTTTTGTTTCTCTTTGGCTTTCCTCAAGTTTGCTCATCTTCTTTGTCCATTGTCTTTTCATTCGTTCATGGCTTTCCTTCCAAGCTCTTGTCCTTTTCTCCATTAGGCTCTCATCCCCTCCTTCCCACAATCTGGACAAAAACCTTGAATTGTCACCAATTGGGCTTTCATAGGTGCATGTATAGGGCAATCACGAATGAAGTGATCTCCTTGACATTTGTAGAATGGTCCTCTAGGTGTTGGGGGTCTGATCTGTCTAGTTTGGGGCCTAGATTTAGGATTTACGTACATGACATTAGCGTATTTTGAATCCCAACTAGGTTTTCTAGGATTTTAGTAAGGGTAAATCTCGTTATGCTTTAGTGACTCCATATAATAGGCTCATGAACTATCCATATGAGCCAAATCAAAACTGTGATTATTTGGATCACTTTTTGAGATCAATGGTGATGCTAACACTAAGGCTCTATTCAAATTTTCTTCAAGAGCTACATACTTTGCTGGGATCACATTGGCTAGAGGTGGAGGTTGTTGAACTAACACTAGTTGAGGCCTTTGTTGTGCTTAATAAGGTGGCTAGTAAGATTGCTTGGGCTTAACATATTGCTGTGGTGGATAATGAGTTTGATATCTCCCCTTCTGTGGATACGTCTATGGATAATTTTGCCTAACCACTTGCTTATTATATGGGCTCCGTTAATGAAGTGTTCGGATATTGGAGAAGTTGGGTCTTTGAAGAAGTCAGTCGAGCACAACACTTCTGATGGCGGGGAGCATATGGAAACTTTGTTGAAGGCAAAATCTTCTAGTAAGTCTTTAGACACTACAACACCAAAGGCTACTTTTGCTAATACTGTTCATAAGAATCATGCACCTGTGAATCCACTATTGAGGCCAGAAGGTAATTCTCTGCACTCTAACCCTACCCTTGTGGATAAAGGAAAGAAGAAAATGGTAAAAGAGGATGTGCAATGTGGTTAGTATACCTCCTTTCTATCGTGCACTATTGGATATTAGGGTTCACTTGGGGTTGAGCCATGATTGGCCACACATTATCCATATGTTCTCCTCCATAGGTATAACATCATTTCATTGAGACAAATCTAGGCATCTATTTGCTAGATACACCTAACTTATGAGCTACCTTCTCTGCAAGTTCCTCAATAGATGTAGATGGTTTGGAAGTGAGGCTAGTAGAGCTATCTAAATCTTTATAGATTTTTCAAAGCTCTAATTCATCACCCAAATTATATTCAATGTCTATGCACATGTGTACACACTCTTCTATGGATCTGGGGTCCTTCAAGTACATAGGATCTCAATTTGGTACTTAACAAACCATCTAGGAATAAAGCCACTTGTTTGGCAAGTGTGGATAACTCTGGAACATGACATCTCTCTTTCTAAATCATTTTCCTATGAGTCATACTGTTACTTGAGGTGTTTGTTTGAAGCTATGTATAAGCAATGAAGTATTGTGTCTGATGCCACTTTTGGAGAATTCAGTAACTAATGCTTCTAGCAACTAATCTATAATTTTGAACTAACCATGGTGTAGTGGTTGAACCCACATTAAGGCAATGTTCTTGAGAGTTAGACTGAAGGCATTGTACTGAGTGAACAGGTCCTCGACTTGTTCAGCTCTCAAAACTTGTCTAAACTCTGCTACATGATCCTATGGATCTCCAATGCCATTGACATAATTCTTCATGTATTTAAACAATTGGGTAGGCCTCAAGATTTTGGGGTGTTCTTTAGGCCTAGGCAAGGGAAACTCATCCATGCCTCTTTGATTTCTTGAATTCCTATGTCTCTCATGATCTATTCTTTCTACATCTATTCATGACCACTCTCTCCCTAAGGGGATTGCAAAGCTCACTTTAGGTCTCTCTCTAGATCTCTCCCTTTGGGTTTCATGAGTCTGGAATGATCATGCTCCTTGGAGGCCATGGGAAACATTAGATCTTGGTGAAGGGAAAATAAATTCACCCCTCCAAGTATATGCATGCTTGCCATGCTCTATTTCCAAGAACATTCTCTCCGATGTGTTATCTAGATAGTCAACTTTTCCAGGTATCTCCGGATCTTTGAATTCATAGATGGTGACTATGCCCATTTTGCTAAGTTGATCTGTCTTGAATCTCCAAAAAGATTTTTGTGTTTCTCTATTCAAGAGTAGTTCTATGATTTTGTTGTCTTGGGGAACCCACTCTGGAGTAATCACTCTAGTCAAGATAGAATTGTTGATATATTAGGTAGTGATGTGTGTGAACACTCTAGGACCGCCGGGGCACTTTTTTCCCTCTTTAGGAGGTTTTTTTCCCCCGTCTTGTATATACGCCTATTGCCCTAATGGGCTACTTATCTTTGTACATTCTCTAGTAATACATTCAGTATTGTGTGTTTATGCTCCAAGCTTCTTCTTCTTCCTTGTGCTGTTCGCGTGCTTCCGCAGACGTCTATCAGAACAGGTCCATTATGCGTGTTGCAGATCAAGCTTTCCTGGCTAGTCAAAAGGGCAAAGGAAAATGGAGCTCTTCTACTAGTAAGCAAAAATCTGCAAATGCTGCACAATCGAAGAACCAGGATAAAGATGAAAAGAAATCAGAAAAGCAGAAATTGTTCTGCAAGTACTGTAAAGGAAATGATCATATTATAAAGAACTGTCCAAAACTGGCTGCTAAAGAGGCAAAGAAGAAAGAGGTTGGAATGGTTGTTGCAGAGGCCTCTACACCAAAAACAGAGTCTGCAAATCTTGTGCAGGAAGAAGAATGGGCGTTTACTACTGTCTGCAGTTTTGACCCATCTTCTCATGATCAGTGCATGTCTGCAGTAGACTCAGATGTTTGGTACTTTGACAGTGGGGCGACCAAACATATTACCTCACAACGCAGTTTCTTCTCTTCACTCGAGCCTACCCCTACAGGGAATATTGTCACATGCGCCAATAGCTCCTCTTATCCTGTTATGGGAGTTGGTAAGATCATTCTGACTACTGCTGATGGTAGTTCTTTCACTTTGTCAGATGCTTTATTTGTGCCAGGGATCAAAAAGAACCTATTATCAGTTTTTGCATTAGCCAAGATTGGCTTGGTTGTGAAATTCATTGATGACAGGTGTACAGTCCATGATCTCTCAAATGGTGATGTGATTATTGCTTCTGGCATCTTATGTTGTGGGCTGTATAAGCTCATAGACTATGAAAGATCTGTGAATGATTCGGCATGTGCAGTTCATGATTCTCAGGCTATGTCAGATGCAAAGCTTTGGCATGCACGCTTTGGTCATCTGAATTTTGCTAGTTTGTTACGCCTGCAGAAATCTGAAACGGTGTCCTCTTTGCCCAAACTTGAGGCAGCTGGAAAACATGTTTGTGAAGGCTGTATTTTGGGCAAAATGCAGCGTTCTTCCTTTCCAAAAGATGGTTCAGTTCGGGCTACGCAGAAATTGCAGCTTGTACATAGTGATGTCTGTGGTCCTATGCAGACACCCTCTTTTGGAAATTACCTTTACTTCGTGACTTTCATTGATGATTTTTCCAGGCATGCATGGGTATATCCACTCAAAGCAAAGTCCGAAGTGTTCATGTGCTTCAAACAGTTTTTGGTTTTGGCTGAAAATCTGTCAGCATGTAAAATGGGCACCCTCCGTTCTGATCGAGGGGGGGAATATATGTCTTCAGATTTTAATGCATTTCTGGCTGAACGTGGGATAAAACACCAGTGTACAGTACCGTATACACCTCAACAGAATGGAGTTGCTGAACGAAAGAACAGGTCACTCATGGAGATGGCGAGGTGCATGGTCAAAAGTCAGGCTTTACCACATAGTTTCTGGCTTGAGGCTGTCATGTGTGCAGCATATGTACTGAACAGGTGTCCCACTAAAGCGTTGCAGTCTATCACTCCATATGAGGCTTGGCATGACCGCAAGCCATCTGTTGCTCATCTGCGTGTTTTTGGTTGTTTGGCATATGCATTAGTGCCTGAACAACATCGCAGAAAATTGGATGATAAGGCAATAAAATGTATTTTTGTTGGGTACAGTTCTGAAAGTAAAGGCTATTGTCTGTATCATCCACAGACTAAACGCATTCTGGTTAGCCGTGATGTTGTCTTTGTGGAAGATGCTATTCAGCCATTGCTTTCATGTACTAAGGAGACATCTGTTAGCTCCAAAGACATGTATGATACTTTGATGCCTCTTTTTACAGGTGGACAGGCTAGTGCTGGTCCTAATGAGGCAACTTCTCAGCCTTTGCAAGTTTCATATGATGATGCAGATCATTCCATTTCTGATGCAGATTTACATGATGCACTTGCTGATGAGAGAGCTGATATTGAGCAGGCAAAAACTATGCCAAAATGGCTGGTGCAGACTTTGCGTGACAGCAAATTAGATGCACCTTTGTCATATCGTACTCGTTCAGGCTCTCATAGTGCCTCCTTTGCATCAGATTGCTATGCTATGGCTGCATCTAGTCTCTGTGATGAGAATGAGCCTATTTCTTTTGATGAAGCACAAAATTCAAAAAATTGGATGGCTGCTATGCAATCTGAATATGATGCTATAATGAAGAATGGTACATGGTCCTTATGTGACTTGCCTCCTGGCAAGAAGGCCATTTGCACTAAGTGGGTATACAAGCTGAAGCGTAAACCTGATGGTACGGTTGACATGTATAAGGCTAGGCTTGTTGCAAAGGGTTATGCGCAGGAAAGAGGCATTGATTTTGATGAGACCTTTGCACCTACATGCCGTATGACTACTGTTTGGAGCATTTGTGCACTTGCAGCCCATCATGGTTGGAATGTACATCAGTTGGACATTAAAACAGCATTTCTGAATGGTGACTTGCATGAAGAAGTGTACGTTTTTCAGCCCCGTGGCTTTGTGCAGAAAGGGCATGAAAACCAGGTTTGCAAGTTAAAGAAGGCATTATATGGTTTAAAGCAAGCACCACGTGCTTGGTATGAGAAGATACATGCCTATCTGATTGCACATGGTTTTGAGAACAGTCCAACTGAAAGCACCTTATATGTTAAACGTGCTAATGATGTGCTTCTGATCATTGTTGTCTATGTTGATGACATGCTGCTCACTGGTCCTATTGAGACACATATTGCTGATTTTAAGGCTGATTTGCATGCCTCATTTGAGATGTCTGATTTGGGGCATTTGCATCACTATTTGGGCATTCAGTTTATGCACGTTGATGGTGGAATGGCTTTGTGTCAAACGAAATATATTGACACATTATTGCAGCGTTTTGGCCTTGAAGACTGTAAGCCTATTGCCACTCCTATGGAGACAGGTTTACGATTGAGTCTTCATGATGCTGGAGATGCATTTGATGTTGTTCTCTATCAGCAGGCTGTTGGATGCTTGATTTACTTATGCATTACTCGGCCAGATATTCAGTTTGCTGTCTCACAGATGAGCAGGTTTATGCATTGCCCAGGAGTCACGCATTGGAAAGTGGTTAAGCTCATCTTTCGCTACTTGAGTGCTACTCGGCTACTTGGGTTGTTTTATCCCAAGGGGGGATCACTACCGCCAGATTTGCATGCTTTTTCTGACTCAGATTGGGCTGGTTGCTATGACACTCGTGTGTCCACTAGTGGTTTTTGCTTCATGCTTGGTAGCTCATGTATATCTTGGTTGAGCAAGAAGCAGCCTACTGTGGCCACTTCCAGTTGTGAGGCTGAGTATAGGGCAGCTTTCACAGCGACTGTTGAGTGTGTGTGGCTCAGACGCCTTATGGCTGATTTGGGTGTTGGCCAGTCTTCTGCCACCACCATCTTCACTGACAGTCAGAGTGCATTGGCAGTTGCGAGGAACCCTGTGTTCCATGCTCGCACTAAGCACATTGAGGTGCATTATCACTATGTCAGGGAGAGGTTCTCTGCTGGGGAGATCAGCTTGGCATATGTGCCCACGCAGGAGAACATTGCAGACCTTTTCACGAAGGCTCTGCCTAGGGAGAAGTTTGAAGCTTTTCGCAAAGCTTTGGGCTTACTTCCTTTTTGTTGGTGCATATCAAGCCTTCACACATTGGCTTGAACATTGGAGCTTTGGAAGACTTGGCTTGGTTATCAAACTTGAAGACCACACATAAAGCTTGAACCCTTGAAGGATATATTTACATGGAACAATGATCATAGGAACCAATGCTTAATTGGTTATTACCTTTTATCCTATGTAAAAGTCTATATGACTTTAATCACTCTTGTAAACTCACCTACTTGAGAAAGTCGTGGAAAATCTAATTGATTGAGTGGGTGAATGATTGAGGGAATATCTCAATCAACTTTTAGGTGAAAGATTCTAGGAGAATAGTTTGAATTCAAAATCAAATGACCAATCAACTCTTATAAAAGATGAGGAAAAAGTCGCGGGTTGTGTGACACTCTTCTTGAGACATTTTTGAGTGAATTTCTGAGTATGTGTGAGCTACACCATAGCCCACACCTCTGAGTACCATTGAGCATCACATTACATGCCAATGGGAATGTACAATCATTAGATTTAATCAATATACTTACATTCACAATTTCTGGTTTCTCTGAGTGATCATCTTCAACTCTGTCAACTTCAAAGAGGCATATCTCAAGATCTACTGAACCAAATTGGATGATTCAAAGTGCATTGGATTCAGCTCAAAGTCTACTATACACCTACAAAGTTTCAAGGCCATTGGATCTACTATCACAGAGAAATCTCAGTCGGGGTGCTCACTGGTCTGTGACTGTAAGTCTCCTAAAAAATCGGGGGTACACCTTATTTTGCTAAAGTGATTTCTCTGAGTGTAGTTTATCATTTCCTTTCATTCCACTTGCAAATCGAAGCTTACTAAGCTAATAAAATATCTCTAGAAGGAATTTTGCTAATTGTAACTACACTGGTCACACTGAGCATAACATTGAGCAGGTATCAAGACCAAAATAGAAAGTTTTCAAGTCTTGTGATTTACAAAGTAGTCTGTTTTGATCAAGTCATTACTCAAACCTTTTCCAAAGTACATATAGCATATTTTGGTATCATTTGGAAGCTCAAGGAGTCTACTAAGCATATCTGGAGTCAAAGGAGGGCAGGTGTGAAGCAGGTCTAGCAGCACCAACTTGATCTTCTGAGTGCATCCAACCATCTCTCTCAACAGTGGTATCAGAGCATATAAGGTAATCATGGGTGATGGTTTCCCTTCCTTCATTGACAAATTAGACAGGAACAACTACCAAGCTTGGTCTCTAAGAATGAAGACCTATCTACAAGGAAGGAGCTTGTTTGGATACATATCAGGAGATGAGGAATTGCCCTCATTCAAAACTAGAGGCCTACCTACAAAGGATGAACATGAGAGGCTCAATCAATGGTGTGCAAAAGATGCTTTGGCAAGGTCATATCTTTTAAACTCTATATCTGACTTTCTTTTACCTCATGTAAGGAATTGTAAGACTTCCCAAGAGACTTGGGAAACCTTGTCAACATATTTTTCATCAAGCACAAGGGCCAGAAAGAATCAGCTATGGATTGAGTTTACAACTCTTAGGAAGCAATCAAAACAATGTGTCTCAGATTTTGTCACCAAAGTCAAAGACATTGCAGATCAACTTGCAAGTGTTGGAGAGGAGATTGAGGAAGAGCAAATAGTCAGACAAGTGATCAATGGACTAAAGGCAGATGACAAGTGGGAGAGCTTTACCACAGCAATGGACTTATACATGGACATCCAAGCACCTGATCTAACAACCCTGATTGGACAACTCTTTACACATGAAGCAAAGATCACAAAGAATGGAGAGCAATCAAAAGGTAACAATCCCTCTGCCCTATATACTGATAAGAAGACTAAAGACAAGGGTAAAAACAAAAAGATTGATGAAGAAGGCTCTACCTCCCAAGCAAACTATGCAGGGAGAGGTAGATCTTCTAGAGGTAGGGGCAGAGGAGGTAAGTCAGGTAGGGGGAGACCCTACAACCAATCTCTATGCAATATCTGTGGCTTGTCTAACCATACCACAGATGAATGCTACAAAAACTACAAGAACCAAAGAGGAAGAGGTCACCAAAGAGGAGGATACTCTCAAGGCAGAGGCAGATTCAATCAATCTCAAGGCTATCATGGCTACAACAATAATTATAACAACAACTACAATCACAATGGCAACTATCAAGGTGGATACAGAAATAGGAAGGATTACAACAATTATGCAGAGGAGCAAGATGATTCCTTGTTGATCATGAACATGACATCTAAGTCAGGTATCAATGATGATCACTTATTCTATATTGATTCAGGTTGCTCTAATCATGTAGCTGGAAATGTTGCATTACTTTCTGATTTGGAAGAACCCAAAGGCAAGCATCAAGTGCAGACAGGTGATGACACTAAACACTCAGTTGTTAAAGTAGGCAATATCAAAACTAGTGATGGTAATCAGAATTTATTGAGCAGAGTATTGTATGTTCCAACAATCACCAAGAATCTGATGAGTGTAGGTCAGATTGTGGAAAAGGGTCTACAGGTCAGGTTCACTCAACATGGTGCATATGTGGAGGATCCAAGACATGGATTCAGAAGGATAGCCAAGGGAGAAAAATCAGGTAGATTATTTACCTTTGAACTAGAAGACACAAAGAGCA
Source organism: Ceratopteris richardii (assembly GCA_020310875.1). Taxonomy (NCBI): domain Eukaryota; kingdom Viridiplantae; phylum Streptophyta; class Polypodiopsida; order Polypodiales; family Pteridaceae; genus Ceratopteris; species Ceratopteris richardii. Next base: position 26,089,672 of record CM035409.1, on the reverse strand, counting down.
TTGCTTTGTACAACTATAAAGATCAAACCCTATCAGAATTGGAGATTTGGCACAAGAGATTAGGTCACATTGGAGAAAGGACCTTAAAGCAAATGAGTAGAGATCAATGTGTGCTTGGGATACCTAATGTATCCAAGCAACACATGATATACAAGTGTGGGGCTTGTCAATTTGGTAAGTCACACAGATTGCCTTATACCAAGAAAGGCTTTATGCATGAAGATTATCTGGAATTAGTGCATACAGATGTGTGGGGACCTAGCAAGGAACCATCCATATCTGGATCAAGGTACTATGTGTCCTTCATTGATGACTATAGCAGGTGGACTGTCTTATATTTCATGAAACATAAAGATGAAGTATTTAATTGTTTCAAGAGGTACCTTGCACTAGTTGAAAATCAAACAGGTAGACATTTGAAGAAGCTAAGGTCAGATGGTGGTGGAGAATACTTCTCCAATGACTTTGAAGATTTCTTGCAGGAAAGAGGCATCAAGAGGGAGATTACTACAAGATACTCACCTGAACAAAATGGGGTAGCTGAAAGGAGAAATAGACTCATTGTAGAGACAGCTAGGTCTATGCTAAATGAAAAGAAATTGCCAAATTATCTTTGGGCAGAGAGTGTATCTACTGCCACTTATTTAATTAACAGGTTGCCATCAAAGACACTTGATGGAATGACACCCTATGAGGCTTGGCATGGTAAGAGACCATCTCTAGATCATTGCAAAATCTTTGGTTGTGTTGCATATGTGCATATTCCCTCACAGGTAAGGGGAAAGCTAGACCCTAAAGCTGAAAAATGTATCTTCATTGGTTATGATTTGAATCAGAAGGGATACAGATTCTACAACCCCTCAAACAAAGGCTTCAAGGTAAGCAGAGATGTCATCTTTGATGAGAATGACTCATGGTATGAGAATGAGTGCAGGAAAGTCAGCCTACCTTATGACATGGAAGAAGATTTTCCCAAACTTATCAGGCAAGAACCAATTCAGAAAGAGGACATAAGCTCAGATGATGAAGACACCATTAACATTGAAGAGTTCAAGGCTTGGAAATCCAAAGGGAAGATGAAGATGAAGCAACTAGAAGATAATCCAGAATCCTCAACTCAAGCTATGAGAAGATCTCAGAGAGAAAAGAAAAAACCTATTAGGTATGGGTATGATACTTCACTTGTAACCAAGCACTCTGTATATCTTGCAAAGGATCTCTTGAATGAAGAACCAGGTACATTTGAAGAAGCAGTTACTAAACCAGAATGGAAGGAAGCAATGAATGAAGAAATGGAGGCTCTCAAGGAGAGTGATACTTGGGACTTGGTACCCAAGAAGGACTCCATGAAGGTGATAGGATCCAGATGGATCTACAAACTCAAGAGGAACTCAGATGGTACAATAAACAGGTATAAAGCTAGGTTGGTAGCCAAGGGTTTTGCACAAACCCAAGGCATTGATTATGAGGAGACATTTTCTCCTGTGGCCAAGATGCCAACTATCAGAGTTATGGTGAGTGTAGATGCATCCAAGAATTGGAACATGTACCAATTGGATGTGAAGAATGCATTCTTGAATGGATGGATATCTGAAGAAGTCTACATGTCACAACCACCTGGCTATGAAGATCCCAATAAGGTAAATCATGTTTGTAAATTGAAGAAGGCTCTGTATGGATTGAAGCAGGCACCTAGAGCATGGAATTACAGGTTGACAACCTATCTCCTAGACCAAGGATTCATAATGAGTAAAGCAGATACTTCATTGTTTATCAAAAGGAACAATTCAGAGGTAATATATTTGTGTGTCTATGTTGATGACATCATTATTACAGGAAATGATGTTCAGGGAATAAGACACATCAAAGGACAGATGATGAAGGAATTCAAGATCAATGATCTTGGATTATTAAAGTACTTCCTAGGACTTGAATTGGTGTATACAAATTCAGGTATCTTTATTACTCAGAAGAAGTACATTCAGGACATGGTCAAGAAGTTTAATTTGCAGGAAGCTAAAGTCTCAAGCATTCCTATGGAGGTCAACCACAAACTCAGTGCTCATGAAGGGGAAGAACTCCAAGATATTACAGGTTACCAAAGTTTGGTAGGTAGTCTTAATTATGCTACCTTAACCAGGATTGATATATCATATGGTGTTAGTGTACTTAGCCAATTTATGCACAAACCAAGAGTACCTCATTTGGAGGCAGCAAAGAAGATAGTAAAGTACCTAAAGGGAACACAAAATCATGGTTTGTACTTTCCCTATTCATCAGACATTGATATTAAGGTATATTCAGATGCAGATTGGGCAGGTTGCAAGGATGACAGGAGAAGCACATCTGGTTACATATGTTTTGCACGTGATAAACCAATTTCTTGGTCATCCAAGAAACAACCCACAGTAGCTTTGTCATCTACTGAGGCAGAGTACAGAGGACTAGCAAATGCCACTCAAGAAGCTATGTGGTTGAAGCTTTTATATTCAGAATTGGGCCTACATACAAGGCCACCAATCATCTTTGGGGATAACACAAGTTCTCTTCACCTTGCAGCTAATCCAATTTATCATGCAAGGACAAAACACATAGAGGTTCATTACCACTATGTGAGGGAGAAATTACTTAGCAAAGATATTCAATTGTCATATGTGTCTACTAATATGCAATGTGCAGATTTACTTACTAAAGCTCTGGATGGAAGCAAGCTATGCAGATTTAAATCCATGATTGGATTGCAGGAAGTAATTGAAGACTAGAGATGAAGACTTGAGCTAAAGTGTTTGGCTTGAGGGGGAGCTGTTGGTGCATATCAAGCCTTCACACATTGGCTTGAACATTGGAGCTTTGGAAGACTTGGCTTGGTTATCAAACTTGAAGACCACACATAAAGCTTGAACCCTTGAAGGATATATTTACATGGAACAATGATCATAGGAACCAATGCTTAATTGGTTATTACCTTTTATCCTATGTAAAAGTCTATATGACTTTAATCACTCTTGTAAACTCACCTACTTGAGAAAGTCGTGGAAAATCTAATTGATTGAGTGGGTGAATGATTGAGGGAATATCTCAATCAACTTTTAGGTGAAAGATTCTAGGAAAATAGTTTGAATTCAAAATCAAATGACCAATCAACTCTTATAAAAGATGAGGAAAAAGTCGCGGGTTGTGTGACACTCTTCCCGAGACATTTCTGAGTGAATTTCTGAGTATGTGTGAGCTACACCATAGCCCACACCTCTGAGTACCATTGAGCATCACATTACATGCCAATGGGAATGTACAATCATTAGATTTAATCAATATACTTACATTCACAATTTCTGGTTTCTCTGAGTGATCATCTTCAACTCTGTCAACTTCAAAGAGGCATATCTCAAGATCTACTGAACCAAATTGGATGATTCAAAGTGCATTGGATTCAGCTCAAAGTCTACTATATACCTACAAAGTTTCAAGGCCATTGGATCTACCATCACAGAGAAATCTCAGTCGGGGTGCTCACTGGTCTGTGACTGTAAGTCTCCTAAAAAATCGGGGGTACACCTTATTTTGCTAAAGTGATTTCTCTGAGTGTAGTTTATCATTTCCTTTCATTCCACTTGCAAATGGAAGCTTACTAAGCTAATAAAATATCTCTAGAAGGAATTTTGCTAATTGTAACTACACTGGTCACACTGAGCATAACATTGAGCAGGTATCAAGACCAAAATAGAAAGTTTTCAAGTCTTGTGATTTACAAAGTAGTCTGTTTTGATCAAGTCATTACTCAAACCTTTTCCAAAGTACATATAGCATATTTTGGTATCATTTGGAAGCTCAAGGAGTCTACTAAGCATATCTGGAGTCAAAGGAGGGCAGGTGTGAAGCAGGTCTAGCAGCACCAACTTGATCTTCTGAGTGCATCCAACCATCTCTCTCAACACTTTTGTGGAGTGATTTCCACATAGCTTGGCACTTCCTTATACATGAGTGCCAGCTCCTTGTTCACCGCATCACTCCTAGGGGGGATTTGTTGATATATTAGGTAGTGATGTGTGTGAACACTCTAGGACCGCCGGGGCACTTTTTTCCCTCTTTAGGAGGTTTTTTCCCCCGGCTTGTATATACGCCTATTGCCCTAATGGGCTACTTATCTTTGTACATTCTCTAGTAATACATTCAGTATTGTGTGTTTGTGCTCCAAGCTTCTTCTTCCTCCTTGTGCTGTTCGCGTGCTTCCGCAGACGTCTATCTCCAACAAGAATTGCCTTGAGGAGTCCTAGGTTCTCGTCCTAGGTCTCCTTGCTTTAGGTCTCCTATCTCATTCTTCGAAATGAAATTTTTGAACTTTTCTGTCATGTACGGTAAGACGGTAACCACATACATGGTTCCTTGCTTATCAATATACGAACCCTCTTCAAATTTAACCACTGGGTGTTCAAGTCTGAAGGATTGATCGAGATTTTTGAGTTGAACAACTGATCGCCTCAGACCATACTCCAGCCACGTTTTATAGGGAGCTTTCCGTGTCTATAAATAGGTTATGCTTGCACTAGCTATTAGTTATTCCATGTTAAAGGACATCTGTGAATCACTCATTTTTGAATTGTGTATGTAGGGATAATCACTAAGTTGTTGGGCCCAAGAACTAGTTGTATGGTTGACACTAGCCTCATATGATCTAATACTTCACTGGTCTCTCCCTAAGTGTTGACCTGATCTAAGGTTCATATGCCCTACTATTTAGCCCAATTACCCTTGTACAACCGTGCTGATTCCTTTAATATCACTTACTTTTTCCTTTTAATTTCTTTAGTATGTATTTCCTTTTTTTAAAACATGCGTCGTCAAGAGAACTTAGGTTTGCCCTACTTGATGTTCTTTGTCCAATCAGATTAAATAATTTGCCCTTAACTTGTCCCTTGAGTACAATTAACCTATTCTTAAACTTAAGAATTTAACGACTCTTAGAACTTGAGTGTTCCTATCATGCCCGTAATCAATCAATACCACTAATCGCACTTAGCATATGCTAAAGATTGATTGACGGGGTTGAGAGATCTTCCAACCTCAAGTCAATTTTCCTTGTTTGTACTTGTATACCCAGGATGTGCATTCCCAACCTTGCATAGACTAGCACCTTGCTTTGGACACCCTTGATTGACTCTTGGTGGACCTATAAAAGTCCCAAACTTAAATCACACTTTAACTTTAATTGACAGAGGATTTTGATTTAGGCATTTTCTAAAGACTCTTTCTCCCCCTTTGTATTGATAAAAAAAATGGATTTCGTATGAAAAAGTTATGTCAGCTCAGGGATCTGGGGGTTCAAACAGGAAAATAGGATCTCTCAGGATATTTGTGTATTTGTCTAAGGCCTCCATAATGGTGTAAGTAATAGAGCTTCAAAAATGCCAAATTTTAGCCCTAATTCTCAAAAAATTAACACCTTAATCTTGTCAAAATTGGTTGTCTATCACGATAGACTTGTCTGTCATGATAGATGGATGTTTCTAGTGATAAAAGATCTCCATCATGTATAACTATCTATTGCGATAGACGGGTGTCTATCATGATAGACAATATCTGTCGTGATAGATGGTTGTCTATCATGGTTTTGGTCTATCGCAATAGACTTGGACTTACTTGGTAGACCATTCATTTAGGTCTCTACCAAGTTCTCTATTTATCTAACTTGGTAGATTCTTCCAAAGAGTACTAGTGCTTACCATCTTGAACCAACTTTGGTTCATATTATAGATTAGTCAAATAGGATGGCCTCAAAGGACACCAATGCCTTGCAAGAAGGAAAAAATCACTCTTGCCTAACTAATTATTTTAAATAGTTAGACTAATTATTGGAACAATATTCATCAAGCCATCATGATGCTTTTCCTAATCAAGGAAACTTTTGATGGACTTATCCTTTTGAATTATATCCATTCAAGTCACATGGTTCAAGTCTTTCTTGGTTTTAGTTGCAAGTTCTTGCAAGATTTGAAGATACCTCTTTATTGTCATCATATCCCAGACCTTTATAGGAACTTATTAAGTGTGCTTCAATCATTTTAGTAAATCATCAAAGACCAAAAAATCATCTTACCATCATATCTGAATTCAATCATTCAAAGCTTTATACATTAGCGGACTTGAACAAGTTCTCCACTTTGGATTTTTACTCAAAAACTCCCTAAAGTTCTTATCCTTTTCTTATCTAAATATACTGCACAATCTAAATTTGAGTATGCATTCCATTAAAGAAGAATACATCTTCTTAAGAGGATAAAGGACAGCCTCATCTAAGGTAAAGGTCATCTTATTAACCATTTGTAAACACAACCAAGTGTATTTAATTGGCTCAACAATTGTTTCTCTTCACCTCTTTGTGAACCTAAGACCTTTCTTCGAGTAGACTTATCCTTACTTCAAGAAGATGTTTTCTATTGGCCCATGGTTCTCTCTACCATCATAGAAAATTTTTGATGGGATTCAGTTCCCGTTATCCCATATGAGTAGGTTCTTTCTCCAATCTATAGAATTGCAGCCTTTAACTTTCCACCCTCTTCATCCTTGCAATGCTCCCTCATCATTGTCTATGATCCTTAATTCAATCTTTGAATTCTCTAGTGTTATATAAATGAGAGCAAGGACTAAGGTGTCCAATTCACATGCCAAATAGCATTCTCTACTTTGGAGTTTTACTCCCAAACTCCCTAAAGTTTTTATCCTCTTCTTATCAATCTATTGCACAATCTAAAGTTCTTATTCCATTTATACATCCATAAACACAAGGAAGTGTATTTAATAGGTGTATCCCTTCACCTCTTTGTGAACCTAAGACCTTTCTTCTAGTAGTCTTATCTTTACCTTAAGGATTATCCAAATGTTTTCTATTTGGACCATGAGTCTCTCTCCTCTTTTGCCCTCCGAGAAAA
>CM035409.1:26062746-26077746 GCA_020310875.1 Ceratopteris richardii | reverse complement strand
TTAGAGGTAAGACTAAGCTTTCCCCTTTAGATCCCTTTGTCATCGTTGATATTTACCTATTGGGTTTACTTAGGATCTTCAGCTCATACCTTAATGTGACATATCTTGCTTAAGACTTTAAATCCCCTTTATGTATTCCAAAGCGTATCTTTTCTTCTTCTAAGGATCAACAGATTACTTTATGTTTTCCGTTTTTACTTAAGCAAGTTGTAATACTTTCCAATCAAACTTAAATTGTAGTGAGTCAAATCCTTTCCAATTTCAAGTACCTTAATATGGATATGCTCCAAGTCATTGACTTGCTTAGAATTTGGTTATTGCCAAATTAGAATTCCTTTATGAATTCTATCCTTGCATATCTGATGCTTACTTCCTTTGATTTCTAAATCTCAAACACAAGGTACTTGATACAAAATGTGATCCTTAACCTTTTCAAAAGAATTAATACTTGTCAAGTAATGTGTCTTTTGCTTAGAGCATCATGTCAATGATACATTTCTTGGCCCCTTAGGAAGCTTTCTTGCATGGGAATTTTAAGTTTTAACATAATCGATATTCATATTTAGCTTGAAGAAATGAGTTTCTTGAGTGCTTTGATTTTTACAAAACCAACCAGAGCCTTGTTTGAGCTCAATCATTGTGATCATTCTCTTTTCTTCCATTAACTAAAAAAATCTTTCAATGCTCCATTATATATGTGAGCTCAAGCATCCATTATCATATAAACCTGACATCCCATACCACCAAATCCACTTTATTGGCAATATAAGTCTATACGTCCCATACCATTTGGTTTACAATCCCACATCCATGTAAATAAATTTAACTCTCTCTCTAGGAGTTCTCATTGGATCCGAGTTTAATGCCATATTTGAAGTCAAAAACTCTTGTTAGTCCGATCTCATCTTTGGTAAAATTTGTTTTCCTCTTAGTACAATTAAGTAGGGTTTTCTCAAAATCATTTTTTAGAATGCTTAGGTAGAATTGTAAGTTTTATGCTTAGCAAGCCTAAATTGTACTTAAAATCAAGTTTTTCTTCTTTAATAACGATTGGATATTCCTTTAGTTATTTATTTGTTTGGATGCAATTCAAAGGATCATTTCCATGTCAACTTATAATAGAGCTAGTTTTCTCAAACTAGATATCATCACATATTTAAGCATCCATTTGAAAGAGAATATTCACTTCCCAATCATTAATGTATCTTGAAGAATATGGTAACATCTTTAAGCACTTTTAGAAATATTCCATTACTTGTAGGACATGTTTTGAAACATGGAAAATTTGTTTTGAAGGTATCTTTCAACCCTTTATTTTGACTCTTCTCAGGGTATTTCAATTGCTTTAAAGAGTTTCCACACAACTCTTTACTTCTGAATCAATTCTCTTATTAACAATGTTGTGAAAACATGACCTCTTCAAAAATGTCCTACCGTAGACTACCACAACAAAGATAAAGTATAAGAAAATGTCATTTAAACTTGATTCCGAATTACCAAAAATGAATCTTATAAGTTCTGGTACAAGGATGTGTTGTAGGTGCATAATGGAATGGAGTCATTCCTACAAAAAACTATTGAGGATGGAAATTCTACAAAAATTGTCTTGCATAGTATGCAACACTAGAACTTAGCATTAAAATAATCACACTAATTTTATGATAATTGATTAATAAACTATATGGTTTTACCTTGATCAAAATCAGTTCTTGAAGGACTCCAAGTGTTTATGCTCTTGAGTTCGGGTGCACTTTGAGAGGCTATCATGTTGCATCAAGAAATTCACCGTGAGGTTTCAAATTTAGGAAAATTCTATGATTTGACAGCTTCTTTAAAGTCTCGTGTGCATAAAATTGAGTGTATGCTCCTTTAGGTAAACTTAATTACATCAATCTCAACATATTGCATATTTTAATTAAGATTTTTTCTCTTTCTAGAAAAATACATAGGCTCACATATTTTAGAGTGAATTAGATTCTTAGATTACCTTAATTCATGAATTTATGAAGTCTAGTTTTAAATTCCTTAGTGATTTTAAGTATTGAAACACAATGGATTGGCATATACCAACAAGAGACACATTTAATGGATTAGTACTCTAGATTTGACTTGATTAGTACCCATTTGGAATTATAAATTTGACTTGTGGAAAACTTCATAGCTCACCTGGTTTCTTTTTATGAACCAAATAGTCTTACTGCATCTAGTGTAGTGGTGTGTAGAGAGGACATTGCAAAAACAAATTACACAATCAAACAATAATCAATAGGAAGGAGAGTCCACTTTAATGGTGGTCATTCAAGCAATGTAGTTTATCAATCTTTGACCATAATTTAAAACTATATTTCACGTTTCCATGTGTTGACAATCAAGGTCACACACAAGCAGCGAAGCACATCAATGAAGTGGACACACAAGAAGAAGGAGCACGCAGGGAGCTCCAAGAAGCACATGTCAAATTTTCAGAAGAAATCCCTATAAATATAGTGACTTTTGTCACTAAAAACCATTGTAAATACTATTTTCCATTTTTACAACTCCATTTTGTTCAAGCCGAGGAAGGGCTGGAGAGCTTATTTTGGAGGTTAGCTTGTTGTAGATTTCAACTTTGTAAGAGAGTTCTTTTGTAATCAAAGATCTTCCATTGTTCCACTCTTTGCTCTTATCATGTGCGCGTGTGTGTGTGTATGTGTGTGCATGCTTGTGTGCTTTCACTCACGCACTTGTGCCATCACTTGCTCTTGGTCTTCATACCGGTCCTCACGTCTCCGCGGATTGACATTTTTGAGGTGAAGCTCCTCACATTAGTCCTTGCCATTGTGCTAGAGTGATGCCAAATTTGGCGCCGTTATCGGGGAGAGAGCTTGGAGGACGAGTGTGTGACGGTAAGACGTAGAGTAGCAATGTTGGAAGATAAAAAAATCACCATTTTCAGTTTAGTTTCTGAGTTTGCCTTCTTCTTCTTCATCATCATCATCACTATCATCTCTTCCATCTTCACTTTCTCTGTTTTTTCTGCTTTTTTGCCTATATATTCCCGATTTTTGCCTCTTCTTCTTCATTCTTGGTGTGCAAGGAGTTCAGAGAGAGTTTAGATCTGGAGCGTGGATGAAATACAAAGAATCATGCAGTTAAAACTTCAAAAAACTGAGTGATAGTATCGCAGAGTGACAAGACTTGCGTTTGGTATCGCGGTGGTGGTATCATGAGTTTGAAGGGTGGTTTTGCATCTACAGACGATAGGAGTGACAAGGAGAACCCAAGGTACACATATCTGCAAAAAATTTTGAATTTGGGCTTAAAAATCTCCAAGTACCATGTCCGGTTGAGTTTTGGTATCACGATACCAGAATTCCCGAGTATTGCGATACTTGTCGAGGTATCGTATCGTGCACACCCACTTGAGGTATCGCGATACCATTTTGGTATCGTATCGTCAAGTGTTGGTATCGCGATCGCGGTCGCCCCAGTGGTATCGTATCGTGGTCCACATGGTATCGTATCATCTCGGTCTTGGTATCGTATCGTTGACCGTGCAGTATCGTATCGTGTGCTAGTTTGGTATCATATCGTCGACTCAGTATCCTATCGTGCCCAATCTAGTATTGTATCGTGCAAAAAAATGGTATCGTATTGTCCATAGAGCCAGTATCGTATCATGAGAGTTCCAGTATCGTATCGTGTAAATTTTTGGTATTGTATCGTGCACCTTGTGGTATCGTATTGCGAAACACAAGCAGTATCGTATCGTGATTGGAGTGGTATCATATCGTCTATAGACTGGTATCGTATCGTCCCTTACCCTGGTATCATATCGTGAGCAATCTGGTATCGTATCGTCAGTAGACCCGGTATCGTATCGTCGATTGTTTTGGTATCGTATCATTAGTAGACCTGGTATCGTATCGTCGATTGTTTTGGTATCGTATCGTGGGCTTGGTGGTATCGTCTAGCAAGTGGTATTGTATCGTGGAATTTGGTATCACCTTGGTGGTATCATATCGCCGAATGTGGTATCGTCCATAGTGGTATCACGTGGAAAATCTAGTATCGTATCGCCTGTCCTGAGGTACTCCCAGAGGGATCCTGTTTTCCTGTTTTAACCCCCAAAACCCTGAACTGGCATAACTTTCTCATACAAAATCCGTTCGGAGTGATCTTTGGTTCGTTGGAAAGCTCGTGGGTATTTTGAAGTTGACCCTCAGGTTGTACTAGGAAGCAAGGGGTTCCACAAGATTTTGAGCAATTCAAAGGACAATTTTGGACTTGTAGACAAGGCTTATGAACCTAAGATCAAGTAGACATTGAGGAAGAGATAGAAAAAGTATCAAATCATCTAACGCTAGTGTCAACCAAGCAACCAAGTCGTGGGCTCACCACTTAGTGGTTAGCACTACATGTTGAGTTCACATACGAGTGAGTCAGAAATGTTATTTAACTGGGAGAGACTCTTGGCTTCTGAAGATATGCATAGTTCAGTACCTAGTGAAGGTTTTATGTCTAGAGTGGAAGGGGAATACCAGATGTCTCTTCAGTACATATCCACTAACTTGCAAGGAATACCCATCTACCTCGACGGTCTATACAGGTCAGTAGCAAGAATGAGAAACACTACTGAGTTAGAAATAGTTCCAAGACCAACTGTCAAGTACGAAGATGGAGTCTACATGGACAAGATGGGCCAGATCTATGTAGTAACTGAAAACCTTGATCAGATTAATGAAAGAGGAGAGTTAGCTCGAGATCATGCAACTACCTCACAAAACCCATTTGAGACCCAACAAAGAACAGAAACTGTGATGTTAGGACAAATGAGCCAAGGTAGTATACCCAATAGACCACATGAGCAATTCACCATGCCAGGAATTAACTCCAACAACCAAATTATCCAGGGAATGGGAAATATGAATAGACCTACCTTTAGGACAGAACCGCCCCAAGCTGTCCCCATCACAACTCGATCCCCAGAGCTAGGCAAAAGAGTGAGACCAGTCCAACTGGCCAAATGTATGCGAAATCGTTACGATGGCATAGGAGAGTCGTATGACCACATTGCAGAATTCAAGCAGGTATTGCGAGCGGAGCAAGTGGATGACTTTTTCATGCAATATGAATCCTTTGGGCTAACCCTCACTGGAATAGCCTTAACTTGGTTTCAATCCTTGGATCCAAATTCCTTTGGCAATATCGAACAATTCTTCCAAGAATTTATTTGGGAATTCACTAAGTGAGGGATCTAGCACAATTCGTCATCCTTACTACATAGTTTCAAGCAAGCTCCTAATGAGACAGTAAAAAATGCAGCACAAAGATTTAATCAATACGTGACCCGATGCCCTGTGACAGAGAGACCTTCTCAACAGAAAATGATATCCCTATTTTTAGAAGCTCTAACCAATGGAACATTGAGAATGTTGGTATACGTAAAGCGGTTGCAAACTCTGAGTGAGTGTCTTCAACAATGCATAGATTTGGAAGACAACTTAGCTGAGGATCTCAAAATCACACAAGATCTTACCAAATCAGAGGATACAAGGAGCAATGAGACTTCTAGTTTGAGTTATGTGGAGGACGTGGCAGCATTAGTGGCCGAGAAATTAGGAGTACAAGGACAAAGGAACTACCAGAACTCTTCCTTGAGAGTGCCAATGTTAGGAAGTTGCACACTTTGTGGTGGAAATCATCCATCTCATGTTTGCACTAGAGGAGGACTAGGGTTATCACAACCTTACCCTTACGATAGACACCCAACTCAGGAGCCTAACATGTACTCTTATAGTGAGCAGAAGCACATCAACTACAACATCGAAAACTATCCAACGAATAGACAACCAAGACCATTTGTACCACCCCAATGTAGACCACACTGGTACCCTCCTAGAGAACAAGGCAGAGAAGTTCCTAGGTATAGCCTATGTCCAGAACCACGAGGAGCAACTAAATTGTATGAACATGGAGGATATAGCCAACCTCAACCTATACCGGTACCACAACCACCTCACCCACCAGATTCGACACAAGGGAAAAACATCACAATACAAGTCGTTTGTCTTGAGTGTGGCAAAGAACAAATCTTAAGAGATTGTCCTGGACATCCTTCTAGTGCACCAAAGGTTACACCCGTTAATGTAGTTGGCTTAGTTGGGGATTCAAGTTCCAGTAGCGATAATGTGGCTCCTATACATGCATTCACTAGGGCACAAGCCTTACAAAAAGCTAAACTAGCTGAGCAATCAGAGCCAAGTGAGTCAGGAGAGCCTAGTAAGAGAAAAACAAGAACATGGAAGGATACTAGAGAGAAATCCAATCGTAAGTGGACCAAAAAGTTATCTGAACTAGAAGAAAGCCTGAAAGATGCAAAGACAAAAATAGAAGATATTGCCTCTCAAAGCCCCTCGCATGTCAAAATTCCATCCACACCACCTCATCCCCACCCACCAACCATTGTAAATAAACCACAACCAGGATCTGTTCTTGCAGATCCAACCCCAGAAGGCTTGGACATGATGTTCAAGGCATACCAGGCTCGACTTCAAGAAGGGCCAACACCTGCAAACGTAGACAAGAGCTATCCTAGAGCAGACTTAGAGATTGAACGGAGAAAAATGTGCATAAAAATGGTGGAACTAGCTCAAGCTATGTTCGAGGCCAATCAATCGTTCAATTAGACGAATGCTATTACACCGGGTTTGCACTTCCAAGGCTTACTAGATAGATTAGAGCAGTTGGTAAATAAACCTCAAGTTTCTTTACCTCCACAGTCTCAACCAACTGTTGAAAGAGAAAGCTCATCACCAAAGAAAGTCTATGTTCCTGACTCCAAGGAGAAGGATGTTCCCCCTCCTATTCTTGAGATTGATGACCTTCACGATCAATTTCCACAAGACATTCCATCTATATACGGAGACCAAGTAGAGCAACAAGAGGAAGAAAGTTCAGGATTTGAATCCAATTCTTTACACGAGTTGCCACAGTTCACAGACCCATGGGAATCTGAATCTCTCAAGATCAGGGCTCCCACAATATTGATCAGAAACGAAGAATCAGTGGTTCCTCGAAACACTGATGTCATGACGAACACTAAGGTTCAGTGTCATCTCACTGTAGAAGAGCTACTCAAAGCAAAACCGAAGCTATGGAATCATGTGAGGGATCAGGTTCCAGAACTTGATTCCAATATGCCAAAAGTAGGCTCTAAAGAGAAAGTTCCAGCGATACCTATAGACAAAATAGGGGACATGAGCGAAGGTGAAGAAGGTAATACTTATCTTCCGATCACCTACCAAGGTTACACAACCAAAGCAATCATAGATTTAGGTGTCGGTGTTGCTATTGCAACCACCTCCTTGTGGAAGCAATGGTGTAAACCCGCATTAAGACCAACTAGAATGAAGCTTCAGATGGCGGATGTCCATGTTGAAAGACCTCTAGGATTGCTAGAAGGGATAACTCTAACCACGTGTGGTGTAGAGTTTGAGCACACCTTTGCTATATGTGACTTTGGTAAAACTAGTACCAACAAAATGATCCTAGGAAGACCCTTCCTACGACAACTGCAAGTTGTACAGGATTGGGGAACCAACTCCTTGTATTTGCAATGTTTAGGGGTTACAACCAAGGTCAATTTGAAGGATTACACCTTCAGAGATGTACCACCCCTATAGTGGAATTCTATACACAAGGAGCAAGAAGATTCAATCTCTAGGCATTCTAAAAGTTCATCTGAGACATCCTGGATGCATGAAGATACTCATTTGTGGATGTGCAAGGTTGCAAAGGAAGAGGAAAAACGCTTAAAGGCTAGAGAAAAAGGAACTTCTCAAGGAGATAGACCAATAAAAGACCCAGCCTATACACCGATGATCTTTCCCGATGAGGAATTTGAGCCTCATGGTTGGGCTGAAATCTTAGCTACCATGGACATTGCAGTGAATGAAGAACAATGGACACCTCATTGTGATGAGGAGGGTTATGATATCTCAGTGTTCATGTGTCAGCCCTTGCTAGAAGAATGTGACCCTAGTGACTTCATAGAAAAAGAAGAAAACAATGATGATCTAGAGTCCATTGTGATGGATAGTTGCTTTATTTCAGAGGAACACTATCAAGAAGACATGGGAGTATTTACCCAAAAAGAAGAAGAACCTCTCACAAGCATTAAAACCGTCAATTCAAAGAATGGAAGTGAAGGAGGTCAAAAGAAAAATAAAAGACAAGGAGTGAAACAAGAAGAGAAGGAATCATTGTTTCAAGTACCAGAGAATTTCAAGAAATATGAAGTTGAGGACCGAAAAATTTTGGTACGAATGCCTAAGAGAGAGGCCACAACAGGAGAAGCATATGATAACAAAGAAAAGACCAAAAAAATCATAGTCACCATTGAAGAGAATGAAGAGAGATGTACGTATATAGGAGATGACCTAAGTAAAGAAGAGGAAGCAGAGTTGGTAGCTTTATTAAGGGAATATAGGGATGTGTTTGTGTGGCACTATAGAGACTTGAAGGGAGTAGATCCGAAGGTTTGTTCTCATATGATTCCCATGATAACAGATTCCAAGCCCACCAAACAGAAGCCCTACACATATAATGACACTTATGCAGCTAAAATAAAAGAGGAAATCGACAGATTGATTGAAGCCGGATTCATCTATGAGATTGAGCATAATGAATGGGTGTCCCTTGTTGTAGTGGTGCCCAAGAAGAATGGGAAATTACGTGTGTGTATTAACCTTAAAAAAGTTAATGCCGCCACGATAAGAGATAGTTATCCGCTTCCAATCACTGATCATTTATTGGAGCGTGTTGCAGGCAAGGAAGTTTATAGCTTCCTTGATGGATTTTCAGGTTACAACCAAGTAGCCGTTGCCACAGAAGATCAACATAAAATGGCCTTTGCCACAGAGTGGGGAGTCTTTGCATTTCGTGTGATGCCATTTGGGCTCACCAATGCACCTGCAACATTCCAAAGGCTCATGTGTCATGCCTTCAAAGAGTTCTTGCGAAAAAGCTTAGAAGTATATGTGGACGATTTATGTGCTCATTCCCAAGAAAGGAGATGTCACATTCCTGAGCTCAGACAAATCTTCAACAAGTGTAGACAATACCGAGTGTGTTTGAACCCAAAAGAGTGTGTGTTTATGGTACGTCAAGGTAAAATCTTAGGTCATATTGTTTTTAAGAACGGAATATCAACAGATGAGGACAAAGTAAAAGCCATAGCAGAGTTGCCAAGGCCAAGGAATGTTAAAGAGGTACACCCCTTTATGGGCCATTGTGGATATTATCGTAGGTTTATTCACATGTATGCAATTATAGCTAAGCCTCTTTATGCCTTGTTGACAAAGTAAGTTGAGTAGAACGACGAATGCGAGGAGTCCTTGAATGAGCTGAAGAAACACTTGTGCATAGCACCAATACTGACCACTCCTGATTGGAATAAGCCATTCCATGTACATGTGGATGCATCCAATTATGCAATAGGATGTGTGTTGTCACAACCCACAGGTGAAGGCAATCTAGATTTGCCCATAGCATATGCGAGCAGACAACTAAATGCTGCAGAACGAAATTATACAACAACTGAGAGAGAAGGCTTAGGCATGGTGTATGCTGTAAAAAAGTTTAGACACTACCTATTGGCCAACAAGTTCAAGTTTTTCACTGATCATCAAGCTTTATTATACTTGTTCAATAAACCTTGCAATACAGGACGTCTAGTAAGATGGTTCCTATTACTAATGGAATATGACTTTGAAGTGGTTGTCAAGAAAGGTAAGACCCACCTTAGGGCAGATCACCTCTCTCGCATCACTTCAAGCGAGTCACCGCAAGGAGTGTCAGATGAATTGCCTGATGCTTATCTGTTCAATTTAGAAGTTGTTCCTAAATGGGCAAATAAGTTGGTGCTAGTCCTAACCTTCGGACCTGCAAACAAGAATGTGAAGACGAACAAGGATGAAATTGTATGGTCACAAAACTATCGAATATTGGCAGGAAGCATGTACATACAAGATATGGAGGGTGTATTAGCTTGTTGTGTTGAGGACGATGAACATAGTAGTTGGTTGCAACAATTCCATGAAGGATTTCTAGGGAATCACTATTCTAAACAACAAACACTGCAAAATCTAAAACGTTTAGGAGTGTATTGGCCTAGTATGGATAAAGAAATACATGAATGGATTAAAAATTGTCCAATGTGCCAAGAGAGACCCCCAGTGGAGCATGCTACCCTTTATCATGTGTCATTAATTCCAAATTTGAGTGCTCCATTGGTAGAATTCATGAGATCAGGAACCTTACCCAATCAGGCTAGTCTAGCAAGGAAACGAAGCATGGAGCAAGAAGCCCAAGACTACGCCCTCATAGGAGATAACCTATACTGGAAAGGCAAAGATGGTTACTTAAGATTGTGCATTCATGAATCAGACTATTTGAAAATCTTAGAAACTGCCCATAGCAGTGTTGCAGGTGGACATTTTGGTCTTGACCGAGTAATTAAGCTATTCTATTTTCAGGACTTTGGTGGCACACTCTTCATATGCATGTACATACCTATGTGAAGAAATGTGACACATGCCAAGGTGCCCAATACCCAATTAGAAAAGATGAGATGCCTTTGAGGCCAATGATGGGAGGACGTGCATTCTCGAAGTGGGGCATAGACTTTGTAGGTCCTATCAACCCCCCAGCTAGAAAATCCCATGCAGAGTACATTATTGTTGCCACAGATTATCTCACAAAGTGGGTAGAGGTCAAAGCCACAACGAAGAATGATGCTCAAACAATGGCAAAGTTCGTATTTGAGAATGTGTTCACGAGATATGGACTACCTATAGAGTTAGTGAGCGATAGAGGCACACACTTCTTGAATGAAGTCATTGAAAATCTTCTCCAAGAATTCTTGGTGATACATAAGAAGTCTGCCCCCTATCATCCATAAGCTAACAGACAAGCTGAGAGCACAAACAAGATCCTATGTAATGTATTGACCAAACTCGTAAATAATAAGTGCTCTGATTGGGATAAACAGCTTCATCATGATGTTTGGGCTACCGAGTTGCCTACAAAATGGTACTCAATGCCACCCCATTTCAGATGGTCTTTGGACAACATGCTGTGCTACCATTGGACTTCCTAATCCCAACTTTAAAAGTAGCACAAGAGCATGAGTGGAACAGACACGAGTTATCCTCTAGGATCTTTGATCTAGAACGCTTAGGTGAGACAAGGCTACGTGCGGCTACAGGCATCTATGCTGCAAAGAAAAGGCAAAAGGCATACTTTGATGCACATATCAAAGATAAAGGATTGAAAGACGGAGACCTAGTGTTGGTTTACACACTAAAACAACATACCCGCAAATTGAAAAAAAGAGGATATGGACCCATGATCATTAACAAAATTTCCACTAGCGGTGCAGTTCAATTGGCCACACTAGAAGGTGATATCCTGCCAAACTATATCAGTGGATGCCGCGTCAAGTTGTATCAAGAACCTCTTACCAAGGATATGCTAACGAGACTCAACACTGCTAAGAAGCGAAAAGAAGAAGAGTTATGGGTTAGAGAAGAAGCACAGGCAGAGGCTCGAGAACGCATTAGGAAAAATAAATTAAGACGCCTAGGCCTAGATGTCAATCTTAAGGCCCCAAGCTACCACATGGCCATGTGTCAGACATCGAGTGCAATTGCTTCTTGAATAATTGATCGACGTCCCTTTGTGAACACCACGGTAGGACAAGGGAAGCATGCAAGGATTGTGAGAGCATTGGTTGACTCAGGTGCCGCAACTAGTGCAGTTAGACTTTCATACTGCCAAGACCTGCAAGTGAACATCAAACCCATAGAGGCCTATCTCATAGGATTAGGAGGTGTGGAAGCCCCCTGTTTGGGCGAGGTAGAGCTACCCAGCTATCTTCAAGATGTTCCAATGAGAGTCCAAATGCTAGTGTGTGAAGATGAGGACCTTACGGAACCACTTGTCCTAGGTCAAGACTGGATCTATGACCATGCAGTCAACGTAAACCTTAAAAGCCAACTTCTTCAAGTGTGGGTACATGAACAATGTATTACCTTAGAAAAAGACAATTGCATGCTCACAAATCCAGAGGTCACACATTCTCTTAGTTCTTTTGACACTAATCTTCACAAAGAAAATGTTGTGTGTGTCAATAACCCTACGAAGCAAAAGGACTCAATCAAGGAAGCACAAGCTCAAAGGCCAGCAAACCTCTCTTCTTCTTCACATACCAATGCAAGTGTAACTCGACCAAAGAGGCAAGCAAAACAGACATCTGCTATATCAATGAGACAGACAATATTCAACAAGAAAAAGACTCAGGGCATGAAGCAGATGTGGGTACGAAAAGGAGAACAACGACCAGCTTTGCCACAACCATTCCCATCGAAGCAAGCTAACCATGCTAAAAGAAGCACCAAGAAACGAGGACAAGCTCAATCCCAAGGTCTCCGACAGATTTGGGTACCAAAGCAATCGATGACGGCCGACCATAGTAACGTACAAATTTTGGGTGCCAAAGAAATTAGCTGCAGCTCAACAAGGGCAATTACAAATGTGGGTACCCAAGGCACTCTTACATGCACAAAACAGTATGATCTCCTTCACGAGAAAAATATCAGCAAAGAAACTGTGGAGAAGCAAGAGTCGAACCCATGGACCGAGACCAAAAGCAGATAAATTCATCTCCTCACCGGTAATAAAAAGACAACCAAAAAGGGTATGGGTGTGAAAGCCAAAAGTACCAGTAGCTTCCATAGAGCCACAGGGCCAACTACGCTGGATACCAAAATTCAAAAACCACTCAAAGATAAAGAGGATAGAGCTTATGTCTATCGGGCCAAATATTATCTAAAATGGATCCCTATAAGAAGGATTACATCATTTCAAGACCCACTAGCTACCTCCAACAAAGACTGCATCAACATCCGCTAGCAACATTGAAAGCCTCGACGTGCAACAACCATGTGCCTTTGGCATAATCTTGTCTTTTGCACCATTCAGGTCATGCATTTCCAAAGTATGCATTAATATAGGGCCACATTACATGGCCGTGCATAGACACAATTGAGGATCCCAGGCACATGCAACACATCTGACATATGTAAAATATTTTATTGATGTAAACACCTTTTTTCTTGTTTACTCCATTGTTCAAAAAAAAGAGGCAAAAAAAAAAGGGAAGAAGACGAGAGAAAGAACGGGATTGTCCCCCAGGTGAACCATCAAAAAGGACAGCCATCAACAATGGAAGACAAGCTGATGGTCAATCACCATGATGGACGTACAACACGAAGAGTTGAAGATTGACAAAACTTTCACCATGGTAAGAATTGTATGCTTCAACAACAACATAACCATGATCGATTAGGAAACCTCTTCGTCTGCATACCCTTGAGCACTGAGCTCAAGACTCAACTTCTTGCACCATAATTCTTCCAATGCATTTCCCAAGTATGCATGCATAGGGCTACATTACAAGGCCATGCACAAGGCACATATTTTCTTCAACCCATGCACTAATGCACTTACCCATCATACATTATGGGTTACAAGTACTTGGCATGAAATCTAGGGAAGCCATCTTTGAAAACCAGAGGACATCACAGTGACAACAACAAGAGCCAGGAAGCAATCCACCACGAGATTTGCTCATAATCAATATTGACAACCTCTTTTGAGTAGCACACCATTTTTGAAAGCTCACAAAGACACCATCAAGCTGGAATACAAGGAGGAAGTCCATAAAAAGGCAGCAATGACAAAATGACAAACCAGACAACTACCAAGCTACAATTGGAAGATGGACCACTCTTGTGGATACATGTTGGACACTATCTCTCCACACACTACATGGAAAAACCATTACAACAAGGGTCTGTCTGGGACGATAGACTCTAGAGGGGGGGGAGTGTTGACAGTCAAGGTCACACAGAAGCAACAAAGCACATCAATGAAGTGGACACACAAGAAGAAGGAGCATGCAGGGAGCTCCAAGAAGCACATGTCAAATTTTTAGAAGAAATCCCTATAAATATAGTGACTTTTGTCACTAAAAACCATTGTAAATACCATTTTCCATTTTTACAACTCCATTTTGTTCAAGCCGGGGAGTCCTCGAGCTTGAGGAGTATTAGAAGCAGCATCCTACCAATTTTCATAATTTTTAGATTCCGTTTGAGTCCCCATCGAAACCTAATTTTTAACTAGGCCGGACACTAGGTCTGAGCAGGGCCAAAACTACTCAAAAAACTATAAAAAGGGCTAGAGAGCTCATTTTGGAGGTTAGCTTTTTGTAGATTTCAGCTTTGTAAGAGAGTTCTTTTGTAATCAAAGATCTTCCATTGTTCCACTCTTTGCTCTTATCGTGTGTGTGCGCGTGTGTGTGTGTATGTGTGTGCATGCTTGTGTGCTTTCACTCACGCACTTGTGCCATCACTTGCTCTTGGTCTTCATACCGGTCCTCATGTCTCCGCGGATTGACATTTATGAGGTGAAGCTCCTCACGTTGGTCCTTGCCATTGTGCTAGAGTGACACCACCATGTTTCATGAAGCTTCAATATCATAGTGGTGTTAAGATGACGATAATAGAAATTTGTTCACCCTTTTCCATAGAGATAAAGCAATGTGGACCATAATACCTTTTCTAATCTTGGTTTCTATATTAATAAGGATTTCCAAAGTGATCTATTATCTTTCCCAATAAGTGATCTCCTCCATCCCTCTATAACTCTCTTTTGATAGTCAACATTATGTCATGACTTATTATAACTTTTCATCTTGGTGGATCATGCTGGCTTGAATAAGGCTCACTTGATTTAGGAGGCACCCTCATTCTTGAATCGCTCTTGCCTGATTTGGGAGGCTCCCTCATTGGGTCATCTGATACAAATCTTAGCTTTTAAACTAGCACAATGATCTCATCACATCGGCCTAACCCATCCTTTAGATCTTGATATCATGTACCTCTTGGTTATAAG